>VDFB02325741.1:31712-48519 GCA_007258455.2 Sequoia sempervirens | reverse complement strand
CATATGTTGTGGGCTAAAATTCTCACCTTCAAATACTTGGGTGTGGTGGAGAGTATGGAGGTTGCAAGATTTAGTATGGAGGGGAAGGGCTCTATGATTTGGGGTACCCTCAAAAGGGGTTCCAAGCTTGTTAAGCAGGGGATTTTTTGGATTTGTAATGGTGGTTGGGATGCTCTCTTCTGGTATGATTCTTGGGATGGGAACCCTCCCATTATGTCTTCTCATCCTCACCTTCAGGACTTGTGCCAGGTTTTTGAGGAGGCAGGTTGGTGTCATGTGGCAGACTTCGAGTCTCAACAAACCTTGGGTCAGATTACTATGTCTAGGTGGAAGGACCATCTGGAGTGGCCTCCTAGTGGTGTGATGGAGGACTGTTAAGAGCTTGCTAAGATTTTATCAGATCAATTTTGTAATTCTCTTCATGGGAAATATGTGCTAGCTTGGGGTTCTGATCCAAAAGGAAATTTTTTGGTTATCAAGTTCTAGATAAATAGGTTTTTGGGAGCTCTGGGGTTTCATGGTGGAAGCATGTTTGGAATAAATTTGCTTGGCCTAAATGTAACTTTTTCTATTGGCTTGTGGTTCAAGGTAAGTGTCTAACTTGGGAGAATCTTTGGAAATGGGGGTTCTAGGGCCCCTCCATGTGTGTTTTGTGTGGTAAGCATGAAGAATGTTTCTCTCATCTCTTCTTTCAGTGCTCTTTTGCAAAGGCTATTTGGCATCTCTGGTGGAATCTTTGGAGCCTACCATGTTGTCATGTTTCTTCTTTGGATGATTTTTGGAGGAGACAAGGATCCTCTCCTGCCATGACCTCTTCTTAAAATTGCCTGGAACATTGGCCCTAGTTTGATTGTTTCGCATATTTGGTTGGAGCGTAACAGGAATTTTTTTTTGGATAAAAGTTGCTTATTGGGCAACGTTGGAGGAGAATCCTTGGGGTTCTGTAGGAGACTTTGACTACAAAGTGCGATCTGTCTGTGCTGGTTGATCCTGGCGATTTGGGTGTGGTTAATGCCCTGGGCCTTGTTGAAGGCGATAGGAGAAATTTGAGTAGAGTGCATCGTGGTCGTGGACGTGAGAGGGTTGCTCATGTTGGTTTATGGTGTCCTGCTCTAGGAGAGCTAAAAATTAATACAGATGGGTCGTCTAGGGGAAATCCTCGACATGCTGGGGTAGGTGGTATTGGTAGAGACAACCTAGGAGTGGCGGTTTTTTTCTTTTCTATGTATCGCGGTTTGCAAACTAATAATCTCATGGAGGCTAGTGTTATTCTTATGGCGATTGAGCGTGCAGTTAGCCTCGGTGGCGAAAAATTGTTTGTGAGTCAGATTCTCAGGTGGTTATTGATATGTTGCATAAGAGAAACTTGGAGGATGTGAATTGGCAGCTAGTTGTGGTTGTCAAATAGATTATTTCTATGTGTTCTACTTTGGAGTTTATTGTTTTTCGCCATATTTCGCAGGAGTGGAATCAGGTGGCTGATGGGCTAGCTAGATGGGCTACGGAGAGGATGGATTCTTGGTTTGTGGATTATTGGAACAATCTTCCTGATGACATGGCCCTTGTTCTTGAGGAGTGGGTTACAGAGGATATGAGGTGCTTCTTGGGTGTGAATTAATCCTTGGTTTTGTTGGGCCCTTGGTGGGTTTGTTACTCTTGACTTTATAATGTTGTTCTAATTCAACAAAGTTTTTACCCTCCTTTTATTAAAAAAAAACCTAGCAAGAGTGAAAGAACAACAACAAGGTATTTAGAACTAACTATGCCTAAAAAATACCAAAGAAATTTTTGTTATTAATTACCCTAGATGCATATTTATTTGCTTAACAATTGGCTAGTCATTGAATATAAAAAGTGTCTATCATAATCTAATATCTTCTTTATTTGAGGTATGGATATATACAATATTTAAAATTAGGTTTCTAAGTCCATCACTTTTTTCCATTGTTTTGTCTTACATGTTTATGTCCATAGTTTAATAAAGTTAATATACTAGACAAAAAAGGGACAAAAAATTATTATATTTTTGCTTTTTTCATTTATTTTACATTTGCTTGTATTATCCATTAGAATTGTAATAAAATGTTCAATTACAATATATAATATATGAAAATATAATTTTAAATTTATAAATACCATAGAGATGTAGAATTGTCTATTTTAATATTTTATTAGAACATAAAAAGTCTTAAAAAGAACATTTCAACTTGAAGGTATAAAACATATAATTATTATCATTAAGGAAGATCTACATTAAGTAAACCTAAATTTTAGAGATATATTAAGACTTGTAACCAAAAGAAAAAGGAAATTTTGTTTTCAAGAAAAATTAAACGATTTAATCAAGGGAATGCACATTTTTAGTTTTTTCATATCAATTATAAATGGTTAGAAAAATGAGGCCAAATGTACAAGGGACCTAAAACTCAAGCAAATTTTTACATTGTCAAATCAAGTCCCAACATATAGCACATAATGTGTGGGTGTACTCTAGTTAATTGAACTACACTCATAATTAACTACAAGATATGTATATGTTATTTTTGTTAGCTACAAAATATTCATGTGTTGCAAGAAAGGTATGTTATGGTACCAACATGTAGTAACAAAATTATTGGTTCATGTAGGAATAAAACTATTGCTTCTATACAAAATTGACCTAGTGATTACAAAAGCACTACCTATCAACACTAACAATTTCACAAAAAAGTTGTTGAAACCTTCATTTTTCTCCAATTTAGGTACCAACTTGTGATGTATGAAAATTCATGTATCTTATGAGTTGTGTTTCATTTCTCTAACAAAGCTAACTAATCATTTTACTTATCAAGAGGATCAAGAATTAATAAAGCTAGTTTGGAAACACATGTCATTATAATCAAGTGTCATGATATACATGTGAAATACATGTATAGTATATTATATAACAACATAATTATAACCTTGCTTTATCTTTGTTACTTTCCTATAAATTTTGTGTAATTTTAAGTGAACAAATAGTTTTTTAGACAAGGTCCGACCAATTACAAAAAGTAACACTAGAAAAAGAAGAACTTGAAGGATGCCAATAAGTGATCTAAACTCATCCTAGGAACATGTTTGTGATGGCTCAACCATATATAAATTTCACCTAACATTTGGAAAGTTAGATTAAGTGACCTATATTTCTCACAGTGACTCATAAAACTACACAGTTCAATCATGATAGCAATATCACAATTTGACACTCTATGGAAAATACCTCCTACTTATCAATTGATGAGCTAAAGAGGCTCTATAATGAATGGTTCATAAGGCACAACACTTGCTGAAGGTTTTTCAAATGGGGTTTCAAGATAAGTGGGTTAAACCTTGGAGAAAACTCTATGGTTAAGCACGTTGGAGCTAGAGTAGTACTGGGATGGGTGACCTCTCGGAAAGGCCCATTGTTGTTGGTATGTGGTGACTGATCATGCAAAAATTGTACACTTGTAACGTATCCTCAAGGTTTTCCCGCTAACATGTCAAGTTTTTTCCACTAACACGTCAAAGTTATCCCATTAACATGTCAAATGAAAAAAATGACTTTGTAAAACCCTAATTCTAGAAGCTTCCAAAAAGCTTATTATAAGCGGCTGGGATGTAAGTTGCAGGGGGTGTGATTCATGAGATTGTAATATGTTTTGCACTGGATAATAAAATCATTAGGTAGTTGAGTTTCTATAGATGTAGCCCATATTGGGTGAACCACGTTAAATTTCTATGTTGATCTCTTTTGTGTTATTCTTTGTTATTATTTCTGGGTTATTTAATCTGCATATAATTATTAATATTTATTGCTCCAATCTACCTGAATCCTAACAACTAGTATTAGAGTCGTGTGTATTTTGGTTGATTGGCAAGAAACCTCTAGATTTGAGTGAGAGCAATGAAAGAAGGCAAATTCAAGGTTGAAAAGTTCAATGGTTAGAATTATCAATTATGGAAGATGAAGATGGAAGATTATTTGTATCAAAAGGATCTATGGCGACCATTGCAAGGAAAAGCAAAGAAACAGAATACGATGTCTAATGAAGAATGAGAGATTCTAGATATAAAGGCATTGGGAACCATTCGGTTGTGCCTGACACCATATGTGGCATTCAATATAACATAAGCAAAGACAATAGAGGATCTGATGGAAGCTTTGGCTAAATTGTATGAAAAACCCTCAGCCTCAAATAAGATATTTCTCATGAAATGTTTGTTTAATCTGAAAATGATTGAAGGTGGATCTGTGACATATCATTTAAATGAGTTTAATACGATTACCAATTAGTTAACTTCTGTAAAAGTGAATTTTGATGAAGAGGTGAGGGCTCTCTTGGTTTTATGTTCTTTGCTAGAATGTTGGAATAGCTTGGTAATGGTTGTAAGTAACTCTATCTTTGGTTCAAATACATTGAAATTTGATGATGTTGTTGGTGTTATCCTTAGCGAGGAAATGTGACAGAAAAGAACAAGTGAGACTTCAACATCGGGTAATGCTTTGACTATAGAGAACAAGGGAAGAATAAAGGAAAGAGGAAAAAGCCCAACAAATCATGGGAAGTCACATGGGAAGTCGAAGAAAGGAAGATCTAAATCTAGAGAAAGAATGGATTGTTGCACTGTGGAAGCCAGGATACTTGAAGAAGGATTGTTGGTCTCGAAAGGGAAAACAAGGAGACAGACAACATGATGACAGTAAGGAAGCTAATGTTGCAAGTAATAAATTGCAAGATGCTTTAATTATGTGTTTAGATAATGCTAATGATTCCTGGGTAATAGAGTCAGGGGCTTCATTTCATGCCACACCCCATAGGAAATATTTTGTAGATTATGTTCAAGATGATTTTGGACAGGTATATTTGGGAGATGATGAACCTTGTCAGGTTATTGGAAAAGGAAAGATAAAAATCAAGTTGCAGAATGGAAATGAATGGTTGCTATAGGAGGTAAGGCATGTTCCAAATTTGAGAAGGAATTTAATTTCTACAAGACAACTGGGTCGTGAAGGTTGCATGGTTACCTTTTCAAACAAATTATGAAAGGTCACTAAAGGTGCATTAGTAACTTAGCTAAAGGTGAAAAGGTAGGCACATTGTATTTGTGTACTAGTAATACTTACTCTACCTTAGCTGCTACAGAAAAAATTGTTGCTAAGACAGTTATAACACTTGCTACAGGGACAAAAACAAAATTGTGGCATCATAGATTGAGGCACATGAGTGAGAAAGGGATGAAGATCCTTCAATCTAGAAAGTTGCTACTAGGTCTGAAGTAGATTGACTTGGAGTTCTGTGAAAATTGTGTTTATGGAAAACAAAAAAGAGTCTAATTTCTCAAAGTTGAGAAAGAGAAGAAGAGAGAAATTAGAGCTTGTGCATTCAGATGTATGGGGACCAACTCAGGTATCTTCTCTTGGTGGCTCTTGTTATTATGTTACTTTTATTGATGGTACAACTAGGAAAACATGGGTGTATTTCCTAAAATAAAAATCAGAAGTATTTGAAACTTTTAAAAAGTGGAAAGCTTTGGTTGAGAATGAGACAGGAAAAAATTTGAAGTGTCTCAAATATGATAATGGAGGCGAGTATTGCAGCAGAGAATTTGAAAATTATTGTTCATATAATGGAATCTGTAGGTAGAAAATGGTTTCTAAAACCCCACAAGAAAATGGTGTGTCTGAGAGGATGAATAGAACCATTTTGGAGTGTGCAAGGAGCATGAGATTGCATGTTGGACTACCTCTACACATTTGGGAAGATGTTGTACATACCATTGTTTATTTAATAAACATGGGACCTTCATATCCTTTGTATGGTGGCATTCTAGAGGAGGCATGGATGGGTAAAAAGGTAAACTATTCATTTCTGAAAAGCTTTGGTTGTGAAGCATTTGTCCATGTTATATTGAAAATGGAACCAAGCTTGAGGCTAAGTCTAAAAATGTACCTTCATTGGATATGGAGTAGATGAATTTGGTTATCGGTTATGAGATTATGAAAATCTTAAAATCATTAGGAGCGGAGATGTTATATTCAATGGGAAGGTTATGTATAAGGATCAACTACATGAAAAGAAGCATGAATAGGCCAAAAAGGAATATGTGGTGCTGGATGAGATTCCAAAAAATAGTATGCTAATGGTACCTGATGCTCAACAACAACAAGTTATCTTGCATACTCCTACAAGTGTTAGATGTCCTACAAGGATAACTAGAACTCCAGAAATATTTTCTCCCTCATTATATTCTATATTATTAATTGATTCTGGTGAACTTGAAGGTTATGAAGAAGTAATACAGGTAGATACCAAAAAGCAGTGGGAGCAAGGCATGAAAGAGGAAATGGATTCCTTGCTGTAGAATCAAACTTGGGACTTAGTCCAATTACCTGCAGGTAAAAGAGCATTACCAAATAAATGGGTTTATAGGTTAAAAGAAGAATATGGAGGCAAGAAAAGATATAAAGCTAGACTCATGGTAAAAGGTTTGACACAAAAAAAGGTATAGATTTTGATGAAATATTTTCTTCGATTATAAAGATGACTTCTATTATAACTATTCTAAGTCTTGTGGCTACGGAATATTTGTATCTTGAACAACTAGATGTGAAAACAACATTTCTCCATGGGGAATTGGAAGAGGAAATATACATGTAGCAACCACAAGGATATGAGGTCAAGAGTAAGGAGGAATTTGTGCACAAGTTAAAGAAGAGTTTGTATGGCTTGAAGCAAGCACCTTGGCAATGATATTTGAAATTTGATAGTATTATGGCTAAACAAGGTTAAAAAAGATGTCATTCTGATTATTGTGTTTATTTTAAGAAATTAGATAATGGCAGCTATATTATCCTATTGCTTTATGTTGATGGCATGCTTGTTGTCGGGTCTAACATGCATCATATTAATGAACTTAAGCAGAAATTACAAATTCATTTGCTATGAAGGATTTGGGTGCAACAAAACAAATCCTTGATATGAGAATCACACGGGACAAGACAAATAGAAAATTATTTTTGTCTCAAAGTGAGTATGTAGAGAAGGTGTTGAAAAGGTTTAACATGCAGAATGAAAAAGCAGCTAGTACACCTTTGTCTAGTCATTTTAAGTTGACTAAGGAGATGTGTCCAAAGACATGAGAGGAGGAAGACAAAATGTCTAAGATACCATATGCATCAGTTGCTGGTATCTTGATGTATGCAATGGTATGCACTAGGCCAAATATTGCACATGTAGTGGGAGTCATGAGCAGGTATATGAGCAATCCAGGAGTGGAACATTGGAATGCGATAAAATGGATTCTCTGATATTTGATAGGTACTACTTCAAAGAAACTATGTTTGGAGGAACAAATTCTACTCTAAAAGGATATGTTGACTCTAATCTAGTGGGCGATATTGATAACAGGAGGAATACTGCAGGGTATGTTTTTACTATAGGAGGTGTTGTAGGTAGTTGGATTTCAAGACTGCAAAAGGTTATTGCGCTTTCAACTACTAAGGCTAAGTATGTTTCTACTATGAAAGCTAGTGAGGAGATGATTTGGTTACAACGTTTTCTAGAGGAATTGGGACAATGACAAGAAGATAGCCCTTTGTACACTGATAGCTAGAGTGTCATTCATCTTGCTAAGAATTCAACTTTGCATTCAAAAACTAAGCACATATAGCTCAGATACCACTTAATCCATTCAGTTTTGGAGGATGGACAATTGAAGCTGGAGAAAATTCACACAAGTGAGAATCCTGCAGATATGTTCACAAAGGAAGTTACATAGGAGAAACTGATTTCCTCTTCAATTTTTGTTGGCTTTCATGACTGATAATGGTGGACATAAGAAACCATCCAAATTTGTAATCTAGTGGGAGCTACAAGTGCAGCAGTGTCATCCAGGATCAGTCTCCAAGTGGGAGATTGTTGGTATGTGGCGACTGATCATGCAAATACTGTACACTCATAATGTATCCCTACTGGGGTTTGGGGGTAGTAGCCCTTGACAGTGAGGGTTTGGGGATGATAGCCCTTGACAACAAGGGTTCGAGGGTGGTAGCCCCTGATAGGAGGGGTTTTAGGGCACAGGCCCTGAAATTTCATTTTCTCGTTAACACGTCAAGGTTATCTCGTTAACACATCAAATGAAAGAACGAATTTATAAAACCCTAATTCTAGAAGCTTCCAAAAAGCTTGTTATAAGCAGTTGGGATGTAAGTTGCAGGGGTGTGATTTGCAAGATTGTAATTTGTTTTGAACTGGATAATAAAAACATTGGGTGGTTGAGTTTTTGTGGATGTAACCCATATTAGGTGAACCACGTTAAATTTTTTTGTTGATCTCTTTTGTGTTATTCTTCATTGCTATTTTTGGGTTATTTAATCTACATATAATTGTTAATGTTTATTGCTCTGATCTGCCTGAATCCTAACAAGTGCTTCACCTTTGTGAGCTTCACTTAGATGCAATGAGTGTTAAATGGACCATTCACTATCATGACAAATGGGTTCTTGTGAACCACTACTCATGAAACATGGTTCAATGAGTTTGACTCATAAAACTACACGACTGAATCCTTATAGCAATATCACATGAATTTTTATTTTGAATTATTTTATTTATAAATGTAATATCCGACATATATATATATGAAAAAATATAAGAATCCAACCAGATATATCTGAGTGGAGATAGCCTTATTATCATTCTAGTTTTGCATTGTGTTACAATTAAGGGAATATAATTCAAGTTCAAGTCCAGAAACAATAATATATGATGTTATTAAATCAATTAATGATATCAAATTTCCACAATCTATATTGTATTGTTCAAAAGACTTTTGGATTTGATTGTGTACAATTTTTTACCATGCTGGTTTAAAATGAATAGAAATATTCTTATTTATTCATAAACATAAATATTTGATCGATATGTGCGTGTGTGTATAGATATATATTTGCATAGATGCACACACACACATGTATATATATATATATAGATATATAAGCATGTATAGTCTATTGTGGATACATTTGTAAATATGTATAAAAAGGTTTGATGCTTAGACTGGTTATTAAGACAGTGGGTAATCAGATTTTACTCAAAGCTTTTATTATGACATAGATTTTGTATATATATATGTGCTTATTCTTGCAAAAAGAAATAGATAACATGTTGTACCTCCATTGGTCATATTAATTTATTCTCTTGAATGAAGCCAAATAGAAAACTTAGAAAACCATAAATATATAATGAAATTATTATGTTCAATCAATATGAAAGAGGATAAAAACTTTTATTTATCAATACTTACAAGTTGTCAAGACTTTTCAATAATGGTCCTAGAATCACAAGTCTGTGGTAGGAAGGTGACACTAGCTGAAATGTGATCTAACCTGTAAAAGAGTTAAATGTCATATGTTGTGAAATTTAGGGAAGTATTTATATTCATGAAGTAATTGTAAGGACATATCAACATGTGGTAGTAGCCAAGATCCATGAATTGCGAGTATGCAAAGAGAAATTTTTCTATCAAAAGAATAATTTAGTCATTTAGTCATTTATCGACAACAAAAAGAAATACATGTTTGGTCTTAATTCTTTATGAAAAATTAGATGATTAGTCAAATGAGTCAACTATGTGATAAATTGTAGGATGAATGTCATTTCCAAGTTGAGTTAGAGGTGTGAGAACACACGATTGCATTTTCTATGGAAGTGTCTTTTATTTTTTAAAAATTGGCCAAAGTGATGCAAAAGTCTCTACTTGCATTTAGTTAGTTCACAGTGTTCTAGATTTCATAATCTAGACAGATTGGCCATACTTAGAGGATTTTCTAAAGTTGCATGGTCAATTGGGTTATGTAGGGCACAACACTAGGACTTAGATGGCATGAACTTTGTTGGTTTCCTTTATCTATACTCTTTGAGAAGGGTAAGGCCACTTCTATATGGAAGGTGTGTGGGGGATCGCTAGCCTGTGGTTGGAGGAAAAGCACTCGGGTGATGCTCTCCCTCTTGTAGGTGACTCACCGAGACTTGTTGGACAGATGTAGGATTCAAATTTGAAAGATTCAATAACTCATACTAGTGTAATTGTAAATAAATTACTTTAATGCAATGCATGTTTGTAATGTGAAAGAAAAAGATTTTCATAATGCCATTGATGAAATGTTGCATACCAAATTAAATTATACTGTGTAATGATTATAGTTTTTCCATTTTAATATTAGTCATGTGAAACAAATGAAATATGAAAGACAAAAAAATTCTTATGATTTTTAGCATGTGGCTATTTACTTTCTTGTTAATTCATAAATAATTTCAATTATGATGGTTGATGTCGTTACAATTGGTGACCAATTCATACTCTTGATAGAAATATTTTTAGATCCATTGTCAATGACATCCAACAACCACTTATTGGGCCAACTCACAAGCATCAACAACTATCATTTGCAACGTTAATTTTATCATACTCTTTGCTATAACTACTTGTGTCACACCTACATACTTTTCATTGCACATACATCCCTATGGCCCACACAATGATCAATGCCCTTACCAAGTATCATGTGCACATTCATTATGCCTATCATAGTCAAAGTAGCATATAACCTATCATAATTACAATGCAAAACCCATTTAGTTTGTATGGATGCTAGAAAGACTTCCATGCAAATGCCAGCTAATCATCATCTACCATGTCATCTCAAGCACTACATCACACACAAATCAATACCTTCTAGTGGGAAGACCCTACCCCACTCCATTACAAGTTTGAACTTTAGAGCTCAACTTTAGGATACTTGTTCTCCAATGTATAAACTCTAAATGAGGTCATGTTTTTACCTACATATTTTTCTGATGGCTATGTGTTTGTATGATCTATTTCTATAACCAATAACCCTATTTTTAGAAATTGAAAATTTAAAATAGTTTACCATATGATTATAGTTTTGAAAACTTCAAGACCATGACTTGCTTATAAAAACTCCCTTTTTATCGGGCTTTGTTAGTATGTATTTTTTGCTTACTTTTTAGTTGTGTATGTTGCAAGAGTTTTTCCCTTAGTCTCCTTGTGTTGTGCAGCGTGACGCTTGGGTTCGTGACATGGCTTAACTTCCTCCTATGGATCTTGGATATTGTATAAATCTATTGTTTGTATTGAGCATTGACAGGTTGATCTTTTGATGCAACAACAGTCGTCTGTGCAACAATTGGTATTAGAGCCAAGGTCATAGGTTTGAACCCCTTGCTTGCATTGGGGGGGATTGTTGCAAGAGTTTCTCCCTTGGTCTCCTTGTGTTGTGCAGTACGACACTTGGGTTCGTGATATGGCTTAACCACCTCCTGTGGATCTTAGATCTTGTATAAATATGGCAGTTGTATTGAGCATTGATAGGTCGATCTTTTGGTGCAATAGCAGCTGCCTGTGTAATAGTGTATTTATTTATTTCTCATTCAATGCTTAAATTGTAGTTTCATCATTTTTGTTTCTAGGAACTATGATCTCCTAGGAAACTACAAACATGCATTTCAAAACACACTAATGATTAAGTAGCAATCTTGTACTTGCTTAGGAATTCATGCATTAACTAATAATGGGTGGCATAGTTGTGTGGCTACTTGAATTATGTGTTTTCCATTTCGATTCAACAACATGCATCAACAAAGTGTACTAATTTTAACTCCTTATAACTACTTTGCATGTAGAATAAAAATAACAATGTTAATAAGGGCTAAGGGATTTTATATATTAACTCAAACTACCATAACTAAACCTAAGGGAGAAAAAAATATGTTGTTCGTCAGCTATTGGTCAGTTGTCTCTATGTGTTTCTAGTTTAGTTGGTTTGAACTATTGTCCTTTGGCCCTTTTGGCCCTCTGTTTAAAGGGTACGAAACCCTGTAAATGTTGCTTATATTATCAAAAACAAATATGGTGAGTCTTTTGTTTCTTATGTCTTGTTGCACCAAGATTATGGATTTTCTCTTTCATATTAAAGCATTATGTATTAAAAATATACGGGATATACTACAAACATTGTCTAGATAGACAAATGAGTTGAGGGTCATCAATTCGAGAATGATCTAATAAATCTTAATCCATGTGATTTTGACAACATTCAAGAGAAAGACTACAAGTTTAAGGAGAAGGGATTATAGTCGGTATTGATTGTACTCTTTAAAATCTAATCTATTTATTTAGTGTTTGTTTCCACCTTCTATGCTACTATGGATGCCATATGAGATGAGTTTAGAAATACATTTATTGATGCACTAACTAGAGAGAAAGACAAATATATCCAAATGTGCACCTTGAAATATTATAGGTCGCATGCTTTATTGGTCAATCAAAGCACAAAAGATAAGAAATATTTTGGTTGCAAGGATAAAAGAAGAATATGTCCAACAATAATCATAACAACACTTCAATTGACCAACATTTAAGTACTCATCAACTTCCAAAATTGAATAGGAGACCCCTTTTAAAGATGATTCATCAATGAAAGAGAAGGTTGAGTGTGGCTATTGCAAAAAGGCAAGACATGAAGAATCAAAGTGCATGAAGAAGTAGATTGATTAGCTGACAAGTATTCTTTAAAAGAAAAACATCAACATTTGAAACTCCTCCACAAGTTCATCTACTTCTAAGTCAAAAATGGGAGAGGGAAAGGAGCTTGTCATGGTAAGGAAATGGATTCTTGATATCCAAAGCTTCAATTCACATGGTTCCATCACATAATGTGTTTCCTCATTAGAGCCATGTTTTGTGCCTCAAATTTTGATGAGTGACAACTCTTCAATAAATGTGTGGGATAGGATCTCTTGACATGGGTGAAGGATCATTTTGTGATGTCCTTTGTGTACCCTTCTTATCAATTAATTTCTTATCCATCTATCAAATCACCTACAATGAAATGAGTGTTTGAGTTTTCTCCTAAATTTGTGGTGATTTGAGAGCTACAAAGTAATGGAATAGGTATAGTTGGGAAATCTAATCGCAATTCAAGGCTATATGCCTTCTCACATTTTTCTTTTGATGTCCATTCAATAAAACTTCATATTCACATAGCTAATGTGAGTAGATTTTTGGATGAGCAATATAGTCATCTAAACTACCAATTTCATACATCAACTAGAGTTATAGAGACATGCACTAAGATTCCTCAACCTATTATTACTTCTACAAAGTCTAGAGTTGCCTCATTCTAGGCATCCAATGATTTATTGTAGTAGGATGATTCATGTATGCCAAATTCATCACACTATGATGTTTATTCAACAAACATTTCATGTATGTTTGTTGAGTCTCACCTTTTGGATATAGAGGACACTATTGATGACCTACTTTCCATGTTTGATGATGGTTCTCTCATATTTTGATCATTATATTCAATAGAATCTATTCTAACTTATGCTACAAATGTTTTTGAGATGTCATTTTCTATAGTTGCACTTGGGACTCTTGATTAGAAATTGATGCTACTTAACACTGACACAAGGATCAATGAATAGTTTCTAGATTTTGTAATCTTGTTTTATCTTCCTTTATATCCCTTCATTGATTGGAGAGACTTTATACACACGCACCCATGGGCCTATCTCTTGCTAAGGGAAAAATCTTTAACAAAAGTGGATATTATTATTCAATATCTACTAACCGGTTTTGGTTAGCTCTCCCTGTCTCTCTCTATACTCTCTCTCTCTCTTTTAGGGTTCTCTCTCTTTATTTGGGGGTTCTATCTTTGTGCATGGGTATTTAACATGTCCTTTTTGTCAAGATGATTTATAGTTCTCTATAAGTTATGCTTAAGGGGGTGGTGGTGTAATATTATATTTCACCTAGGATAGTCTTATATACCTTGGGATAATATTGTGCTTATTTTGTCAAGTTTACTTAGGATAATTTACTACCACCTAGGTAGCTAATAAAAATGTATCATGCTTAATTTAAGGTCAACAAGTGCTAACATTGCCTCATCAATTCTTGATTGATGGCAATGAAGTCTCACATCTATCTAATCAAGGGTCATGTTTGTCTCACTTAACCAAGTTAATTCATCTCCTATGTGGAAGTTAACTCATAAAATCTTGGACATGTGAAGAGGTTGTGAGTCATCCAAGAGACTTATAACCATGTACACGATTATTTGAATTGTTATTAGAATATAATAAATTGAATAGCATTTTTCAATCTTTCTAGTTTGTGGATGATCCATAGGCATTAGGTTTTTTTGTTTGTTTTGTTTATACAAAATCTAAAAATATGCATTTTTATTGACATAAAACATTCCATGTTCTATCAATAATCAAGGTGTTGTAAAGCAAGCACGTGTAGAGATGGTTAGATGAAAAATATATCATAGTCTAACTAGTGCAAAGTTTGTGGATTTAACATTACTTTCTCGACTTTATTATGCAAGCTATTGTATCTCTTTAAGTTTTAAATATATATTATAAGGTGATTTATATTACTTTTTCATGATGATTTTTTTAACAAGCCCCTCTTTCTAAGGGCATAATCAATTTGAGTGTTGTTCATGGATATTGTTGGGATTTACACTACTATAAATATCATATTGTTGTTTAACAAGGTGCATAATTTGATTAGTTGATCATTATTCTATTATGGTCATCAAATCTTTGCTCTATCAAGGTTTGCAGTGTTTTAATGGAAAATCTTGTTATGAATCCCAATGCTCTACCTTGTCAAGGTTTATGATTTAATCACTATTATACTTATTATAACTTTGTTTTATAAGACTATAAATTGATTGCACAATGTTCAAATACCTCATCAAGAGGTGTACATTGAGTTGTACGTAGCAATTCTGTATGTCCTACTACTAGATAATGATCATGTTTTATCTTCTAATACTTCAAACAATTACACATTGATTATAGTTCTCATCATGAGATATATTGATTTCAAGCTTTTCTTGAATTGTTTACTTATCTTCATGCCTTAATTATGAATAAGGAATTTTGAAAACAACTTAATAATATAATAAAACCTATCCTAAATTATTGTTACTTATACAATGAGACTAGAATCCTTAGTGATCATTAAGGAGGCCCAATCATAGGTGTTTACCTCCACTTTTTCAAAATGAACAAGAATGCTATGTTAACAAAATTATAAATTATTTTTAATAATTAAGATTATCTTAATTCATTTTAACCTTTAGAATTGATTGTAAGAGACTAAGGGATACAAGGAAAAAATTGTCTTATGAAGACAAAATTATACCTAACTTGACAACCTACATATAATAGACCCTTTTTTTATTTTTATGTATACCTTATAAAGCCAAGAGGTTGTTAATTCTTCTATAAAAAATTCAACAAGCATTCAACTCTTTTCACTTGTATTATTCTTCTAATTCTTTAATTATTGTAGTACTCTCTCCTATTTGAGAATTTGGGCATTTGATATCTACACAAAAAGTGTGATTGAATAATTGAAGAATGTGTAGATTCTAAGCATAAGGAAGGGTGAAATTATGAAAAATGGTGTGGCTAAAATATTTGTTTAAACAATGCAAATTGTTTTAAGTTTGTAAGATGATGCAAACAAATGAAATGTAATGTTTTAATTAGCCATCTAACTAAAGAATGTTTTGGCCCAACCTTCTCATGTATTTTAAAAAAAGTCATTTAACATAGTTAAGACACTCTATAATGAATAATATTTTTTGGATCAATTTTGTGTCTATAAATTTCTTTTCTATTATTTAGCATTTAAAAATATTCAAGCTTATCAAGAATCAAATTTGAAGTCAATTAAAACAAAATTTTACAAAATTTGTGAAAGATAATTAATTAATGTTATACCACAAAGACAATTTTTTCATCATATTTCCACCCTCAAAATCAATGGTTAACCTTAATTTTATTTTTAAGATGTTTAAGTGTTTTAAAAATGTTTAAATTAGGCAATATTCTGTTTTATATAATTTTTAAAAATAATTATAAATTTTGTTAAATTTATAAAATAAAATAATTTATAATCACAAAATATATAAAATGATATGATAAATTTTTAGAGTCCTTCAATTTTTCTCTATCATCATGTTAGTTTTTGCAATTATAATTTGATCCCTTTCCATACATACTCTTTAGATATAAAAATTGCCATTAATTACTTATTTAATAAATAACTCTCAAACATCTCATAAACTGTTTTTTAAGGATAAAATAATCAAATCATATTTCACATTGAATATGAGGACTATAAGTGCTTTGTAGACCCTACAATTCAATCAGTAGAATCCGTTCCCCAGTACTCTGTACTGTCTGGATGGCTGCCCAAATCTTGGTTACAATTGTGGGAAAAGTTGAAAAGAATGTGATAAAAAATATAATCACATTAAATGGTGAGTACCTAATGACTGAGGACTTCAAGTCTTTCAATATGGTATAACCAAGGTGGTTCAGGACACAGAAATGAAAGCAGCTGTGAGAGTAAGAAGAAACAGTCCCATTAAAATGGATAAGTGTGCAGATCTTGTTGAGGAACTGCAGGGGTCATTGGTTCCGCTGTAGCATCCAGTCTTCTGCTTTATGGCCGTACCTCCGCTGAGTTTGAAGGATGTTTTTGGGTTTCCACTGCTTAATAGCACACACCAAAAGTATGGCCCCCCTCCATCAGTCCCTTGCACGCCTACGCCAACCTCAGTATGGGTTTTATTATATAAAATAGACAGGCTTTTCTCGTTTTGAATAAGAACCTTAGAGAAAGCTTCTTCAGCTTTAACATATTTTGACTTACATGCCAATAGACGACCTGTTATAGGGCCTAATGT
>VDFB02325741.1:0-31612 GCA_007258455.2 Sequoia sempervirens | reverse complement strand
ATATCGTGATACACCCTATAAATCCCTCACTAAATAAAAAAATTTAAAACATCTTATAAATACAAACATATTCTTAAAACTCTAATTCTAAAAATTAAAATTCAACTAATACTTAAAATTAAAAAAATTCATAATACTTTTTAAACAATCAATAAATATATAAAACATTAACTACAAAACAACTACTGAATAAATTTCATAATACCTTTCAAACAATTAATAAATATTAATAAAACATGAACTAATCAATAAATTTCTTAATTCTTTTTAAATAATCAATAAATATTAATAAACATTAACAAAAAGTATTAATTAAAAATGCTCCAATATGTTCTTTTTAACATATTAAGAAAATTAAATAAATGCTGCAGTCGCAAAACATGAGTAGCTACTTAAGCATAATCTGTAAAGATGTATCTTGAATGGTTCCACTGTAATTAAGATAACTAACCCAGTGATTGCTTTCAATCTTTACTTTATATGTATATATGCACATCTGTAAGGAGAATACTCTCAGCCAAAATGATGCTGTGTACGGCTAACTACAAACAGTTAAAATGTTCTCCTTTCTCTTTACAGACTTCTATACCTCTCCACACCCACAAGCCTGTAAGATGCAGCTTATCGTCTTCGTTTGGAAGGAGGCAACTGCAGCTTGCATCTGCTGCCCTTTTTCTACTCTGCCCAATTAAAGGTACTCTCAGGCGATTAATTGAAAATCCCATACTATTAAATTTAAGATTTTTTATGTGCCTTGATAATCTTGTTCAATGGACCCTTCATCCTATAATTTTGTAGAATTCATAATATTTTTGTTTTAATTTTGAGGGAGCTTAAAACTTATAGCTGCAAATGAAAAATTTGTTTGGCTACTTCTTCCTACTCTTAGCATTTTTATATTCTCTGTGTGAACGGGCTGAGGGTATTTTATTTAAATAAATAAGAACGATTTTCTTACATTTTTCATGTAATTCTGCTAATAAATCTGTTTAAAAAAAAAAAACATTTATTTGTTATCTTTATCTTATCTATCTTTATTTCCTTTAAATTCAGTTATTGGGGATTTATTGATGGGGCCTTAACCCAAACAACAATCTTACAGAAAATACCGATTTTACTCCTGATAATACAAACTTTACCTGTCATAGATAACAAAAACTATATCCAATATGCCATCGTATGCCTTACCTTTTTCTTGTGTCACCTGCGAACCATATGCCCTAAAGTTTGCTTCCTTGCAGTAGCCTTTCTGTTATTGTCTTCTGTCCAATCTGTAGTTTTCTCCTCCTCCTCATACTTCAAAGAAGCAGGCGAAGCAGGAAGAGATTGATTTATTGTTTCTAATAAAGAGTCTGGAATATTTGCACCTATAACCCATTTCTCAGCCTGTGATAACTCTGAATTCCAAGCAACATTTGGATGCCTGAAGGAGGGAGGAGAAGGCAGCTTTGGGCTTACAAATTTGGTAGACTTCTTCTCTGATTTTGCAGCAACCTTAATACTTTGTGAACATTCTAATTTATTGATTTTCAAACATATATTTTTGCCTTTTTTTGATGAATCCTCCTTATTCTGTTCTTCCCATGCAAGTGAACATTTGACAATGAGCATTTCAGAGGCAAATGATTAGCCTTTGCAATATTACCTCCTAAGTCCATTGATTATTAGCTTCATTAGTCTCCAGACTATATTGTAAACCATCATGAGTCTTCAAAACAATAGTTAAATCTGGAGTAGAGTGTTTCATGGTTAGACGTGAGAAGCGGGCACCTTGCCACCATGTTGCCTTTTTGAGGTTTTGGGTTTTTCTGCTTTGCATTCAGACGCTTATGCCCTACCTGAAAGCACCTACAGCATTTAAACAGAATATTTTCATGAGGAACTAGACAAACCTGTGAACTTGAGTAGTTTCTTACCATCCCCCATTGATGATGAACTAGACCTGGAGCTTGGATTTCAAGGCAATGCTGGCATTGGTGGTATCCCCCTTCTTTAATTCAACTAGTTCATCCAATCTTATTTGTCTCATGGCCTACAAACCTTGTCATCTTTGGTGGTTTCAAATTTTTTTCGTATTGTGTTAGTTCTCAGTTAACACTACTTCGTGGAACCCTATCTACCTATTCCCCCAAAAAGTAGTGTAACCTTTGACCCAAATATGCTTCTTAGTGCTTTTTTTGTTCTCTAGGGTATTTCCTTGTTCTTACCACCCATTTTTCTCTCACCTTCAACATCATGCTACCTCCCTTTGGTTGTCCTCCCACTATTGGGCTAACCACTCTCTTCCTTGATTGTTCTCATGCCATCGGTGTGGTCCTCCAAAGTTGTGTCAATATTTTCATTAATGTCCCTCCTACCATCCTTGCTTCTAACTTTTGTCTCCTATGGAACAATCATTCATAGTCCTTTGAGAAATTCATCTTCTCTTTGTTCGTTCTTTGTGTCCATAGGGCTGTAGGTAACTTCAGTCCTCTTGAACTAAAATACTTTTGGAGTTGCTGGTTCCTGTGTCAATTTCATTCTCGATAGTTTCCTTCTATGTTATCTTTTTTCTATTGTGGGGCGCACTAGCAGTCTATAAGTCCTCTTTATAATTAGTAGCAACCAATTCTCACATGCCCAGAATTACAGTCACTTGGTGTCCCTCTCTTTTTCTTTTTCTTCTTACTTTGTTCTTTTAGTTTTTGTGATTACAGTCTTTCAGCCTTTTTTTTATGCTCCTCTTGGCTTCTTTTCAATTCTAGGTAGTGATGAGCAATGAAGGATAGGAGGTTGATGAACATATATTTGACAGTTTTGTTCCTCGTGAGATTGCCACATCCATGAGGCGAGTCTATCTATCCACTCCTGTCAAGTGTAGTCAATTGTGGATGAATCCCAAACCACAATGAGTTTTTTGCTAACTCCTCCTCCAACCTGTTGGCTTCACTCAAGACAAACTCTTTGCTCATTACTTTTAGGTTTGCTCCAAATTTATATATTTTTTGCTGGTGAGGAAGGTAGTTAATTTATCTCATGTTACAAATATTAGTTATTTTCCTATTTTGAAATTAGAAAAAGTGAACTGCTGAGAAAGCCAGCCAATAAAAATTAACCATGTAATCTGGCCAATCGAAATTAAAGGTGATATAATATGGCTAACAGGATCACTTTTAGGGTTATCTTAGAATTCAATAAGTTAGGGCTTTCTTTTAGAGAACGAGAATGTAAGGTGATGGGTATGAGGAGACATTTAAGGAGATGACTTCAATGAGAGGAGCTTACTGATGTAAATTTATAATGTTGTTTTCTATCTTTGGAATACAGATTATAGCATTTGATTTGTGTAGATTTTTTTCCTAAGAAATAATCTTGTATCCTTTTCTAAGCAGGTTATGAGTTCCAACACTTTTTCAACATGGTATTAAAATTTGTTTTTTTGTTCCCCCAACGTTTGTCTTCCTTGACCCAAATCGCATCATTAGAAATGTAGGCAGGAAAACATACACATGGTCCAACTTACATGAATAAACACACAAGCATTGGACTATAGATGATACTTAAAACATAATTAATGTGACATGGAGTCTTCCATATTAACCACATAATGATGTATACTTCTGGACAACGAAAGTAATCGCCTTTGCCCATTCCCTCCATCTACACTTGTTTCTCATAGAATTGTGCATAATACAGCATACAGAAGCACAAGAGCCGTAGGAGGATGGGTGCAATGGTTGGGAAACAACCAATATAAAAATTTAAATTAACACTCCTAGCACATAACTCTCATACATCATAGTGGGACTTACTCCTTTTGTTTATTTTGTTCTAGCTTTTGTTACAAAAGCACATGCTACAAACATCATGGAATCAGAACGTTTTTGTCATCTCATGACTGGACTTCATAAAATTGACAATATTTGCTTGTCAAGGATGGTTTTGTCTTGTCTGATATTCTTTTTAAGTACACAAATTTTGAAATCAGTATATTTTCATTGATTGACTTGCTGGCTGCATACCTTTTTAGAGTCTTGTTCCTTCTACGTGTGGTTATTTACAATTTTCCCCTTTTAAAAAATGTTTTAGCTATAAATTTTGATTGGTACATTCTTAAATTTTAAAATTTTCCTACTGTAAAACATATTGTCCAGTATCCTAGCCTGTTATATATGCATTCAAAGATTTCATGAAAGCTCCTTCTCACGATTTTTAATTTTCTCTCAGATGTCAAGGCTACTGAGCTTCCGAAAGCATTGAACAAGTATGTTAAAAAGTAAGGAACACCAATTTTCTTCCCTTTATTTGAAATTTTGAACTATTATTGGTTCCTGAATTTTATCCTTGTTTTACAATACATGTGGTACTAAAATCTATACTTGTTTGTTATGTGTAAGAAAACTTCAATGCATTCAACAAAATTAATTTGTTAGTTGAAGTTCCTCCTCCTTTATTTGGGACTGAGTTCTGAAATCAAGTGGTTAGTAGCAAAAACTTTTGGAACCATGTATCTAATACTTATATTATGTTTGAATGCTATGAATGATTTATAATAAGATCTTTTTGTTAGCTCTAAAATTGATCGGCAAAAGAGGTTTGTGGTTAGAGGCAGCTGTTGTTAACCATTTTCTAGCTCTTCTAAACAGTCAGCAGAATGGCACAAGCCCTATAGACATTGCTTAAGGTGATTGTTCCAATCTAGTCTTAGAAAATTCCTCCCATATTTTGATCCTTCTTATTATTATATATTAATTAAAAAAAATCACTTTTAGTTGTGAACATGTAAATTTGTCATGTACCATTCTTTGAAATCCATTTTTTCTTGGCATCCCATGGCCTCTGTTTGCTAGCTTGCCCCATCGGTTTCTTTTCCTTTATTATCCATGCAGGTTTGTGGGCAATCGCCACTTATAATTTCCTCTAAATTATGCACTCATTAAATTGTTAAGCACATTTAGCTGTTATGAACTGTAGTTATAGGCATAGTTGGAAAACTTGGCTTGGCAAAAAACTCACCAAGCCCAAAATTGACGAGTCAACAAAATCTCGGAGAAAACTCAGCAAAAACTCGGCAACTTTTTTGATTTTTTTTTGTGTTTTTTGCATTTTTTATGTTTCTGGCGAGTCTTTTGTAAAGACTCGCGAGTTTTTGCCAAAAACTCGCGAATTTTTGGAAAAGACTCAGCAGGAAGACTTGGCAAGTTAAAGTCATAAAGACTCGCCGGGCAAAAAAACTCGCGAGTTGTTCAAGACTTGCCAAAAACTCGGCGAGTCTTCCAACTATGGTTATAGGTGTAGTGTGCCACAAGCTATCAATACCTGCCACGAAATAATGATGCTTGTAATAGAATACCGTTAAGTAACTATTTATAATTCCATGATATGGTTAAAATAGTTAAGGGGATATTATGAAAATGATGGTCAGTGTAGTTGGCAAATATATAAATAAATAAATAATATTACAATCAGCAAAAAGTAATTAATATATGTTGTAATTGGAAATTAGTCCCCAACTGTTGGTTAGTTGTACTAGGTAGTTGCCAATGGTTGGTGTCCTCAACCAACATTGGCCAACTATATATTTCATGTTTCATTTGTAGTTGGGGACTGCACATATTCTATATGATGTACTTATTGCCTATCCAATGAATGAAGAATACACTACATGTTTTGTGCATTGTTGAGTAACTGATATGTTTATTACTGTTGTTATACATTCTGTTTACTTTGAGTTAATCAGTCAAGTATTTGCGAGTAAACATTTGGCACCATTGTCGATATGAACCTAGCAATACACAACACAGACGGGAATCATGGTGGGTCAGCCAACTGAAGAGCCTAAAAGCCAATGAAGAAAGGGAAGATGCGTTGACAAAAGACCTCATAAACCTGTGGGACATTTTGCTAAAGGAACACGTATGAAGGGAAGCTCTCAGGAGAGAGGTCCCTCAAGCCACCATCTGGGACAACTTGATTGTCAATCCAGAGGTTGATCGTCTTCTCGACAAACTATCGAGATTGATTGCACGTCACTATATTATATTGCAAGATCTTCGCACTAAGAAAGATAGGGAACAAAGAAGGCAACAAATATTGCAATGGTTGTGGATTCAACTCCTATGGAGGTGGAGTTGGGAGGTGATTGTCTTTGGCTTCCTCAGTTGTTGATCCTTTTGAAGTGGATGCTTTTCCTATGGAGGTAGAGGTTGAGGGTGCTGGAGTTTTTAGGCGGTAGTGGACTTGTTGGTCATGACATTCTCTTCAATAGAGGGGAGCTCCCTCCTTTTGAGGTGGAGATGGAGTTGGTCTCCTGGTTTGAATGGTGGCTTTGTTGCTCCTATATTGAGCAGTTGGTTTGCTACAGCCTGCTTGCTTTGTTGCTTGACTGTTTCAGGTGGTTAGTCTCTTGGGTTCATTTGGGAACTAAGGGTTCAAGGTCCCCCTCAAAACTTTGCTCTAAAGGGTTCAAGGTTCCTTTAAAACTTGGTCTTGGGTTTAAGATCCCGGTCAAAATCTTGTTGTAAAGGGTGAAAGGCTCCTTCAACCTTTGTGCAACTCTCTTTGTGTGCTACTGTTGGGCTGCTGATGGTATTTGGTCTATCTTTGTTGCAGCATGATTTGCTTGGATAGGGTCACGGGTCCCTTCAAAACCGGCTTGTAATGGGTTTAGAGTCCCATCAAAACCTGCTTTTCCCTATCAAAAACAGATACTGTAATGGTTTGAAGAACGAAACAAAAGAGAAGAAAAAGTGCATGATACTGATCAACGACGTACATCAAAGAATTAATGCCATTAACCTTAAACAAAAATGGGAAATTAAAACAAAGCGGTCAATAATCAGTCGACAATAAAATAAAAAGATCCTTAAGGATAAAAGAGCAAAGAGAACGAAGTCGATGATTGAAGGGTGAAGTTGACGAAGGAAAAGGATTTCTCAAAGAAAGTCCAAGCCCCACCCAAGAGTAGAAGTCGAACCTGAAGTGGAAGTAGAAGCCGTAGTTGAGAGAGACAAAGAACTGTTAGAACAAGAGAATGTATGAGGGGAGATTGGATTGAAATAGCTAGACACTTACCACTTCCCGACAACAAAACACAAATTGATCTCGCCGACCAAGTTATAGACCTGTCCATACCATCAACATCGGATGAAGGGGAAAGTGAAGAAGAGAACATTGCCAGGGAACCATCAAATAGAGAAGGGTCATTGTCAGGGGATAAAGAAGGTTCACCATCAGGCAAAGGGGGAGGTAAGAAGGAAACCACCAATTTGACTGTCCAAGAACAACCCATACAAATAGAATCGGTTGAAGGGGAAGGCCAAAGGAAACCTACGAATGATCTGATAGAGACCATTCGCCAAATTGAACATTGGACATTGATGGAAGATTCAAACATC
The DNA here is from genome assembly GCA_007258455.2 of Sequoia sempervirens. Taxonomy (NCBI): domain Eukaryota; kingdom Viridiplantae; phylum Streptophyta; class Pinopsida; order Cupressales; family Cupressaceae; genus Sequoia; species Sequoia sempervirens. The sequence continues at coordinate 24,236 of VDFB02325741.1, read as the reverse complement.
GGAAGATCAAAGTTGAAAACACCAGGATAGAGGGAGCATCAAAAAAACCTCTAAGGCAGCCCGAGGGTGATGAACACTGAAAGGGGACGAGTAGAGGATTGCAGTGTGTTCAAGAGTGCACGAAAAGCACCAAAACATATGAATCAAAACTCTCCAAGCAGGTTACTGTCACAAAAGGTGCATCAGAGAGGCAAGATGGTGACTCCCCTAGCAAGTCCAAATGTGGAGTGGCAAAAACTCCCAAAGTTCATTGGAAACGGGTTAGAGGACCTTGTATGACATTGTAAAACTTGTGAAACAATCTGGGTAGCAAACAGTTAGGATGACAAAGCATATTGGTTGAGAGCATTTCCAACAACTCTCAAAGGAATAGCAATAGATTGGTATACCGAACTGGAAGCAGGTCACAAAGCACATGGGAGGCATTGAAAAGAGCATTCCAGGAAGAATTCAAACTTTTGAGAGACGACAATGAAATCGTAGTAGAGATATACAACACCAAACAAGGAAAGCACGGGAATGTACGAATCTACAATCGTAGACTCAAAGAATTATTGGTTAAAATGGAAATCTAGCCAGTTGGCGGGCTGAAAAAGAGGTGGTTCATCGAAGGGTTGATCCCTTTGCTAAGGAAGAAGATGAAGGTCATGCCTCCATCATCGCACGTCAACGCCTACAATCAGGCAATGGATATAGAAAGCGAAGACACAACATCTTCTCAAGGGAAGAGGAAGACAAACAATGACGAGAGAATAGATGATAGCAGTGAGGGTGAATCGAAGACTATTCAAGCCTTGAGAAAGCACATGAGAATGATGAAGTTGAAGGCCGAGAAGGAGAATACAAGAGAGGGCAAGGAACTGTGGTGCATCGATTGCAAAGGAGAGGGCCATACAAAAACAAACTGTCTGAAAAAACTATTCTGTGACATCTGCCAAGTAATGGGGCATTCCATTAAGGAATGCCCATACAATTTGAAAACAAGAAGCACACAAGTGCTCTTCACCCAAGGAGAATAGTCAACTCCTTCGACCACACTGCCAAAACTACAAAATACCAATACCAATGCATCTCCAAGCGGATACCGAAACAAAAGAGGAAACAATCGGTTCAACAACAGTGGACTGAGTAGAATCTAGTATTATGCAAAGGGCTGGCCAATGATAGTGTAGAAAGTGTAATGAATGGGGTCACTTTGCCCGAGAATGTCAAAATAATCAAGACAAAACGAGGATGTTTTGTAAGTGGTGTGGATTGGGTGACCATGAGGACATTGATTGCCCAAAACAAAAGGCATCAACACACTGGATGTGGAGGAATGGGATGAGGAAGTATTGGCAATTATCAGAGCACAAACGAAGAAAGCAATGTACCCAGATCCTCGTACGGAGAAGGAACAAATGAAAGAAACCAAAGCCAAAGTAGAACAAGTGATGGCAAAAGAACGAAGAACCTCCCATGAAATTGCAAGTGCCTTGTTGCGGTCGGAGCTTGAAAAGAATATTGTATGACAAATGCTATAGGCAACCATACCAATTAAAGTAATAGACCTTCTCCAGACAATGCCACAATTGGGAATGGCAATAACAAATATAGTGAGTGATGAGAAAAGTCGGCAACGAGTGGACCAAAGCAAAGGAATGGTAGTGGAGCCACCACCTGATGGTGAACAAGTCATCGACCCAATGTTGTTGACGGTAAACATGGGAAGAGACCAATTTTCGTAATGGAGATTGGAGGAAAGAATCTAACAAATATGATTGTCGATGGAGGATCGAGAGTCAATGTACTACCCAAAGATACATGGAAGTGTCTTGAAAAGCCAACACTTTGGCGTAGTGTCCCACCCCAATTTGCTGTTATTTTGTTTTGTTTTGCTTTTCTGATTTTTTGTTTTTGCTTGACAAGAGATGCAAATAAAACAAATAGCTAAAACTAACTAATTTATAAAGAAATTGCATAAACCACTAACAACCCAGATCATTATTTAGCATTTAATACTCAATGGAAGCATACCCATTTGCTGCTATGAAAAGTTGCAGGTCTGATATTACAAAGCCAACAAGCTGGATGCATTCGAAATCACCTACAATCTGCCAAACCCTTGTTTCTCCCTTGCAAAACAATGTGCGAAAATCACCAAGCCTTAGGCGCCTCCAATGGTGATGATAACCAACCAAAACCCTAGGCATTTGGGCCTAGGAAGTCCCATGCCCCCTCTTGACAGGTGTTGGGGTTTAAATTCACACCTCTGGTATGCGTATTTGAAACAGACAGCTATGCACAGATAAACTGCTCTTCAAATTAGGAGGGGAAGCTCCCTCTTGCTGATGGTGTTTGAAAGAAAGTAAACTAGAACTAAGTTGCCTATCTTTTTGATCAGCTTAGAGCATAAGGTTTATTAAACACAAACGCCGCAGCTGAGATTTTCTGATTTTGAGAACTTCAACTACGACTAACTTAAACTAGAGACGTTCCTAAACTCTCAAGTAATATGCAGAGCGAGAGAAGCTAGAAATTAACAAGGTAGATTTCTGACAAAATACTTCAATAAACTATCTCCCAACAAACATCTACACACTTCAATGCAAGTTGAAATCAAGATCATAGAAGTAGAACATAAATAACGGAAATCTGAGATTTTGGACCAAGGCAAAGGAGGCTCATGATTTTATTACTCAAATCTCTATAACAAAACCCACTTCTAACATGCCTGGAACAAGAAATTGCAGCTAAAAAGGCTTGCAATCTTGCTCTTCACACAATAGAAACAACAATCACACTAACTCCTTGTTGGCTAAAGAGGCTCAACAATTTGCTTATCACAACACAATTGAACAATACTTGAGTAACAAATAGAAGGTACAATAGGCTCAGCATTTTGTTCTCACTAGCACGGTTAAAGAAACTAATGAGCGAAGACTCTTATTTATAGAGAAGCAGAGGAGTAGGGAACCCTAAAATCCCGTTGCTTTCACAATATAGGGCTTGCTCAGCAAGCAAGCTTTATTTCTAAATCTAGAAAGAAGATAACATCTAACACCTAAGAAAGCAGAAAAAGCGGGAAATGCCAACTATTACATTTATCTTCTTTCTCTTCTTCAAAGAATGGATAAGAAGTCGTTCCAAGAATAGAAAGAAAGTGGAAAAAAGCTTCTAGATGAAAGCCGCTTTAAATCTCAATCATATCCGCTAAAAAGCGAGCTGGGTCTGGTCAAATGCAATGATACTATCTAAGGCAATATTCCGATCCTCCAAGATCTCTTCGCCTTTTGTGATCAAACTTAGAGAATTTTCACTTCTTTGGCTGCTTTATGAGTTCAATTCTTGAAAAACATCGCTGCCCCAAAAGATGACTCACAAATTTGATAACTTGGCGGCTCTGCAACTTTATGCTTCTGACACTTTCTTGATTTCCAACAGAAGAGTATTGCACAACTCTTTTCTGATACCTTTCCTTTTTCTCATATCACACTTTCTCTCATTCTTCAGCTGAGATGATGAAGTTTTGACGTAGTGCTGATTTGGTCTTAACTTCGAGTGTACTCCATATTGAAAACCTTGAAGAATGACTGTAAACTCGCCTATGTTCAGACAAGTTTTGAGCAACTTTCTATTTTTAGAATGCTGGTTTTTCGTCTTCAAACGGACAAATTTTTGGAATTTTTTTTGAGATATGGGTTTTGCTTAGAATTTCGTTGCAAGACAACCCAGATCGTCCGTTTTTGAAAATCTTGAATTTTGACCTAAAAAGCAGCAAACCCTAATTTCTTCAAATTTTCACCAAAAAAGCTGACACCTGGGTTTTGTTCAAAATACAATTAGAAATTGACTCAGTTGATCAGATTCAAAAAACACTGATGGCTGATCGAAAAAGCAGCCAACCTTAGAATTTGAAATTTTCTTGAAAAAGCTGTGATATGGGTTTTCTTCAGAAGACTGTTTTGAGAGGACCCAGATGATCAAAATTTGCAAACTTTGAAGATTTCACTGACATGCAAGGAAAAAACAGCTGCTGCAACTTGATGAACTTCTCCAAAAATTCTTCGGAAGAATGAGATGAAGAAACCCAGATGGCTGAAAATTAAAAATCTTTGACCTTCTCCTTCAAAAATTTGATCTTCTGGATGAAAAAGCATGAAAAAGTAAGGTCTTATGTTGTTGGTCTGAAAATTATTCATAAAAATCAGCAACCTTGAGCTCTTGACTCTTGAAATAAAACCTCAAAGTTGCTGCTCCATTTTTCTTCTTTGGAAGCCACCTGCAAAAATGATGAAAACTAAAAGGAAGAGATGTCTTAAATAGATTTAGGGCTTGAAATAGATTTGCTTTCTTTTGCTTTAATTTTCAAACCCTAAACTCAGCTTGTTCGATGAATTTAGACATTTGTCTTTCCCTTGCCATTTTGAATCTTTGAAAACTTTGAAAATTCTACTAAGGCATTGAAAGTTGGGTGCCCTTCTTGGCCAGGGGCGCCCACTTCACCCAGTGTTAGTCATTTTTTGAGAATTTTCAACTTTTCTTCCATTTTGACCCCTGGTTTGATTTTCTGGTGAAATCTTGATCCCGGGGGCTACGCTAATCCAATTGACTGACTGTCAGCTTCGTTGGATAGCTCGATCGAAATTGACAAAGTGATCTTAGAAGCTGTATCTGCAAATTCTAACATCTCAGGGCTCAAAATCTTGGGCGCCCTTTCTCTCCAGGGGCGCCCAACTTAAGTAGACTAAGAATATTTTTCGCTTTCTTCATCCTTTCACTTCTACAGATGATCTCGCCTGATCTGGTGATCCGGAGCTCAAATTGATTGACGGCTGGGCTTGTTGTGAAGCTAAGAAGATTTTGGAGGGGGTTCTCTGGGAGTCACTTTGTCAAAAAGTTGAATTTGAGGCACCAAAAGTTTGGGTGCCCCTGGGCACCTGGGGCACTGAACTTCACTAGAGTTAGCCATTTTTTCTGTATTTTCTTCTCTACTTTCGACTTGACTCTTGTCAGACCCTCTATTCCGCCTGCTGGATCTGGTGACTGCCATCTCCGATTGATGTGCCAGTAGTCTCATTGGAAAGCTTGTTTTGATCTAAAGAAGACATGTTGGAGGCTTCACTGGCAAATTCATTCGTTTGGGCCCTCGAAATCATCAGTGCCTTTCTCTTCTAGGGGCACCCATTTGCTCTAGACTTAGAATATTTTACTTGATTTTCATCTTCACTTTTGAACCATTATTCCATACTTTCAGCTCGATTTGGATTTACTGGAGAACGACAAGTCGGATGCTCTGACGAAGACACCCGTTGCGAAGCTGTCTGAATTCTGGAGAGATTGAGCATATTTGCAAACCCTTACTGCTGATTTAGGCCTCTCAAAAAGCTGGGTGCCCCTGGGCACCAGGGGCACTGAAAGTTCCTAGAGTTAGAAAATTTTCAAACATTTTCAAGATTTTCATTCTGCATTCTGTTTGAAACTGCCCTGTTTGATCTCGAATTCCAGATGACTAGATGATTCGATGACTGCACTGTCGGACTCGTTGCGGAGCTGGGAGGATTCTAAACAACTTTGTCTGGGAGCTCAAACCCTATTTTCACCATTTGATGCTCTAAAAAGATGGGCGCCTATTTCCTCTTGGGGCGCCCATGACAAGCAGTGTTAGTCAATTTTCATAGTTTTCAACTTCTTTCCTCGTTCTTCGTGCTTGCTCGCCAACTCACCTTCTGTTCAGTGTTTGAGTGTTGAATCTGACGCCTGACAGCCGATTGACCTCCATTGATGACCTCGAAACTCCTGATATGCCTCTGAAAACGCAGAATAGACCCACTAGGGAAAAACTGATCTTTTTGAGATTCTGACTGCGCCAGCCTGATTATGGAAGTATTTTGAGCCAATCAAAATCAGTTTGAACCCTAACGGACCAACTTTCTATTTTTAGAAAGTTTTGCCAGTATCCGTTTCGAAAGAAACCCAGAAAAACCCAGAAAAAGCTACTAATTTTAGAAAATTTCTAAAAATAGCAAATTTCCTAAAATTTAGGGATGAAAAACTGAGATCTGGGTTTTGTAGGTTAAGCTGCTTTGAGCAGACCCAGATCATCAGAATTTGAAAATTTTGTGTTTTAACCCCTCATGCAAGACATGCATACCCAAATTTTGACCTTTTTGACTGATTTAACAAGACTTTTACTCATTTCTTCAAAATGTCTAAGTGTAACAAAAATTTTAATTTTGGGGTACAACAACAGGTACGGCCCTTGCTGAAGTGGTACGCTTGGGGTCTCCAAATGGTCCCTCTCTCTCTTGAAAACTTTGCAAATATCTTCTCTAATTCGCTATCTATCCTTCTCCTCAAAAACCTTCAACAAACCACTCAAATAATGGCTGCAAATTTTTCAATTCAATCACTAGCATAACCCTTGAATGGAGTTATCAGCATTCAACCTTGGGATGTCTTTCAATCCTGCAGTAGTGTAATACTCTAACTGGTCTACAGTTAAAGAAAGGAAACTAACTAACAACTTTCAACTGAAAATGCAACTAACTTGTTTCAAACTAGGGTTTCCTTTGCATTTTGAATGAAAAAGAATTTCCATTTTAAAATAAATACATAATATTCAATTTCTCAACTAACTTATAATTTACAGTTTCAGCTGAAAAGAGACATCTAATTGATTTCCATTAACTGAAAATACAAATGAACTTTAACTAACTTTTCATTGCTTCTGAAAAACAAGAACATTAATTACAACTAAACAATTTATATGCTAAGTAATCATTTCAGAAATTTTAAGAGAGAGAAGGGTTTCAAGAAAATACAGTTAAGAAGCTGAAGCATTTGAACTTGGTTCTCTGTCATCATGGGAAAAGGAGATATCATCAAAGGCTTTACCACCCAACCGAGACCTACTAGTCTCCCATGTTTCTTCAACTGAAGAAACTCGTCCCTTCATGAGGGTAATCAACAAGGATCTCATTTTATCATCATGCCTCTAAGCCTAGTGTCAAGGACTTGTACCTCCTGATCAAACCTTCACTATGGGTACCTCCCAACTAGAAGATTACTCTGATTAGTGGTACATCTGGTACTTGATAGCTGACAGATGTTGAATCTAGCATCGTACCTTGGCCAAGGATTTCATTAACATTACTGGCACTCTTGTGCCGTCAACACTCTCACCCTTGCTTGACATGATTGCATTTTTCTCAAGATTTAAATTATAATGCCAGGTTTGATTTTCATTTTATTTAATATAATTTTTATTCCAAGGTTCATCTTGCGCATGGTTTTCCAATCAGGGATATAAATTCATTCAGGTTTACAGTGATGAGAAGAAGAATAATATATTCAGATCAAAAGTTTCCTCTCAAGGAAACTTAAGTTTAATCCTTCTCATAACAGGGTAGATCATATATATTATTTTCCGCACAAGTTTCTTCAGTTTGATATTACTCTTTGAAAGTCAAGAATGTATCTACATGCTGGTCCGATTCGAGTTCCAAAGAAGATTGAATAGGTTGCAGGTACTAGGAAAAAGAAATTGGAATCTACTTCTCTCAGATTGACAAAGGACAATTATAAGAAAAAGAAAGAACAGAGTTGAGACTTGGTTTAGAGATGAAGAGAAACAGAGTTAGAGCAATTACAGAAAAGCTCGATTGATAAGGTCTTCACAGAGCTATTTCTTTCACATAGCAACCCTAGAAAAATAAATAATTAAAGACCCAATTGCTTTACTTCCAGAAAGACGAGTAGAAATAAAAAGTTTACTTTTCTATTTCAAAAGAGTTCACAACTGAATTCATCGTTGCAAAGATATACATAGGAATAGTTACGCATCACCTGCCTGGAAGAAGATTCGAATCAAAGATGCTCCAAACTCTTTTACTCCAAAATACACGCCAACTACAGCCATTGATTTTTCCAGACACGAGAAACAAGGATCCGATTTCAGGAACTAGAATCACCACCGCCGAGAAAGTGAAAGAAAATTATTTTCTAGACTTCAATGCGTACAACTTCAACAAAGATTTATCAAGAATGAAAACTAGAGAAGACACCAATAAGAAAGGAAAAGAGATGGAGAAATGAAGTGAGCTTGGGCTGATGAATGCCATTAGAGAGAGCTTTCCAATTACGAGGATGAGAAATTTATGAGCAAGGACAGATGAAAAATTCAATAATAGAGCTAAACCAATTTAATGTCTGTGAAACTCATGAATGCTGATACAGAGAATTCCTCAAACGAATAACTCAGGAAAATGTGCGAATCTTAGTGAATAGCGGAAGAATGAAGGAGTGAAGAGCCTGAAAGAAAACTCAAGACCAAAATTAAATGGCTCAACCCCAACGCCAAGAATCCTTTCGTTTGCCCAATCTTGGACGTTTTATCTTGCGTGGGTAGCGAGCTGTCAGGAGCTTTCACCTCTAAAACACCGACTCCATTTTCTCGTCATTTTAATTTTGATGTTAAGCCCATTTGATGACTTTTAACTTCAAATCGATGACATTTGATTAATATATTTGTATTATTAATTTAATATTCAATAATCACTTGCAAAATATATTTACCAAGAATTGATTCACTCCACTTCCAAGAGGATATAATAAATATTTTAATTATATCTATTATTTTAATTTAATATATTTATTAACCATTTGCAATCTCCTTTCAAAATGATTATAGATTTATACATTTAAATTGGCTTATTGAATAAATAATTATATTGAATTATTTATGGCCAAGTTACGACTTCGATACACTGTATTACACTGACTCGAGGTTGACGATAAAATTGATCCTTGTTACCACATCCTCTCCCTGATGATATTTCCTTTTCCCTCTTGGCGTCGGCAATCCTACATCCACTGACAAGAATTATGGTTAGATCGTTCTCATCATTTATATATAATATATCTATATATATTAAATAAATTCTCATGAACACATTCATTTTCATATGAATAAGAAAATCACTTGCACATATAAGAAGATCATTACAGTTACAACAAATAAAACAATTATTTTATCATCAATTTTACATTCTCATAAAGCAGTTAGTTGCAACTAACATAACGACCATAATTCCTTTGTCATAAACATGTTCAAGTTAGAGGGGATGTAACAAGTTGAAGATCCTCGTGAGGGATTTTGTCCTCACAAAGCCAAGTTTTCAATCCAACCAGCAAATCCCTTCTCAATATTTTCTCCAACATGAAAAAGCAAAAAGCACACAAAGTGCTTTTATACTCCCCCCCAATTCCCACACCCAAATTGGCTTTTTAATTTATTTTATTTAATTTACTCTGATCCCCTTATGACTCCCTTAAGTTGGGCGGCCAACTTTATGATATAAAATGTCAATTAAAAACCCCCTTATAACTCCTTATCATAAAGTCACTTAAAATAAATAAATAATGCTAAAGTTAAATCTTTTAATTTAACTTTAATATTAATGTTATTTAAACTTAAAGCTCTGTACTGCGCTAACTGCCAAGATAGAACCAAGGAAGTATTCACCGACATTCCCAACATAGAAATGTTGCCAACTGACCAGGTCGGTGATCAACTCGTGACTTACTAAAAATAGTGTGGACAAAGTGTCCAAAGTATGCACCGAAAGGCATCACTGCGAAACCCTTGAAATAAATTGAGCCAGGAAACACCAATTAACACAAATGCTTGACTGACAAACCACAAACTCCCTCAGAAGGGTCCCCTAACCACCACGTTAGTCTACGAGGACCAAGGTGATAGACTAACCACAACTCCTGCTAACTGCCTAGGAAGGGGACATTACATTTGGATCGACATTCCAGTTGGTGGGTGTTGACCAGCATGGCATCAAGTCGTTGGGAACGTTGATGGCACAAAAGGTGACAATTGGGACCCAACCATTCTTGTTGAATTTCGTGGTCATCCCACTAGAGAAAAAGGCGTTCAATGCACTACTTGGGAGAGGATGGCTGATTGCAGCCAAGGCATACCACAATTGGAAGCGAAATACCATCTCCATAGAGAACAATGGGTGAAAGTACATGATCAACTTGAGAAATCAAACAGTCAGCAAAGAATTGGCATTGTCTTACTCGGAGTTTGAAGGAGGATTAGGAATAGATGAGAAAAGTGGAGTTATGGAACCAAATGATGAAGGTGTCCTGGACCTCCAACATTGCTTGGAGGACAAGACGAGTTCACTTAATTGACTCTTCCACTGGTTGATGGAGGATTGCGAAGTATTTTAGCGAGATTGCAATATGCTACAAATCAAAGAGATTGAAGGAGAAGAAGAGGACAGAGCTTCAATGAGTCAAGCATTTCCTCCATAATATGGAGCATACAAAGAGGGAGTGGCTAGGATGAATGAAACGCCAACACATAATTTTAAAAGAGACAAGATGATCAAGTGTGAAGAACCAAAAATAAAGAAGGTGAATCTGGGAGAGGAGGATAGCCCCCGGATGATTCTAGTTGGAGATGATTGGAATGCTGTGTTGAAGATGACAACATATAAAATCTTTACAGAATACAAAGATGCCTTCTCATGGATGTACAAAGACTTGAAGGGAGTACCTCCAGAACTATGCATGCATAGAATCCCTTTGGTACCAGGAGGATAGCTCGTATGGAAGAGACTAAAAACTCTGCTGCCGAAGTACAAGAAGAGATCGAAAAAATGTTGGAAGCACGAACCATCTTTAAGGTTGAAGTCAATGACTAGGTGTCACCAATTGTCCTATCACTAAAGAAAGAATCTGAATAGGTTCGGATATGTGTGGACTTCTAAAATTTGAACACAACAACCATAAAGGACCCCTTCTTGATCCCATTCACCGATTCAATATTGGAAGAGGTGGCGGGCCATGAAATCTATTCATTTATGGATGGGTTCTCGGGCTATAATTAGATAAGCATAGTTGAGGAGGATAAACTAAAGACATCATTCGTGGTTGAAGATGGAGTGTATGCATACAACCGGATGCTGTTCGGTCTATGCAATGCTCTAGTGACTTTCCAGAGAACAATTCTACACATATTTGACAAGATGTCAGTAGGGAATTTTAAGGCATTCTTGGATGATTGGTCAATTTATAGCGACAAACACACATATCTGAAGGCTCTCCGAGAATGCATGGAACGTGCAGTGCAACACGATTGGCATTAAACCTGAAGAAGTGTCGGTTCATGGTGCCTCAAGGGAAACTACTTGGACAAATAGTCTGTAAAGCTAGATTGAAGACCGACCCAGAGATCGTACAAATGGAAGCCCTGCAGAACATCATTGGCATGAAGTCATTCCTTAGCCGTGTCTAATACTACAGAAGGTTCATAAAAAATTTCGCCCAAATTTCCTATCCATTGGACGTACTCACTAGAAAGTAGAAAGGGACAACTATTCGTTGGACATAAGATCAAGAAAAAGCCTTCAACGAGATGAAAGCACAAATAATTAGTTCACCAATCTTGGCATGTCCAGATTGGAGTAAAGAGTTCCATGTGCACATTGATGCCTCAAATTACGCGATCGAAGCAACTTTGGCACAAGTAGGAGTGGAAGGGTTAGACCACCTAGAATTCTTTGCAAGTCAGTTGCTATCAAAGGCAGAGAAGAATTATAGTACGATAGAGAGGGAAGCCCTCGAGATGGTCTACGCCTTACAAAAATTCAAGCACTACTTGTTGGCTACACCTTTCATGTTCTACGTGAACCATCAAGCCCTCATGTACTTGGTAAACAAATTTATCATCCAAGGAAGGGTAAGTCGGTGGCTCTTGTTGTTACAAGAATTCACCTTCATTATCATTGTTTTGCCAGGAAAGAGCCATGTCATCGTTGACCAACTCTCTAGGATAAAATCAGGTGAACCGCTAGGAGTAAATGAAGACTTCCCAGATGCACACTTATTCCAAATTGTAGCACTACCCCCATGGTATGAGAGCATTGGAGAGTACCTGTCTACAAACACATTTCCGAAGGAGATGCGATTGAGGGAACAAAGAAAACTAGTACTAAGAGTAAAACATTTCAGCTCATTAATGGGCTGTTATATAAGATGGGGTCGGATCAAGTACTACGATGATGCATCATGGAAGAAGAAATTTCTGGAGTGCTTAAGGAAGCACATGAAAGATTGGTGGGAGTACATATGGGGCCAGATGTTACAACACGTAAAATCTTGTTGGAAGGACTATGGTATCCGACGTTGCACACCAACGTTCGAGAGTGGGTGGTTGGATGTGATACTTTCCAAAGAGTTGGAAAACTACTAAAGAGAATTACATGCCGCTCTTCCAATCTCAACCTCAGGAACTTTTCGAGCAAGGGGACTGGACTTCATCGATCTGTTGAAAGTCAACCAATTCCATCGGTGTAGGTACATAGTCATTGCCGCATAATACTTAATTAAATGGACGGAGGCTCAACCACTGCCAGACAACACTGCAATTAGTACAATGAGATTCATCTACGAATAGATAGTCACGAGGTATGACATTCCAATACAGATTACAAGCGATAGAGGACACTTTGTCAACCATGTCATTCGCCTGATGATGACAGAGTTCCGGATTTTTCACAACTTTTCAAGCTCGTACTATCCAAGAGTGAACGGGCATGCAAAATCCACAAACAAGGTGCTTGCATTGATCATTCACAAGTCATGCGGCATCTAGGAAGTTGATTGGGAAGAGAAATTGCCAACTGTACTATGGGCTTACCATATGACGTACAAGGTGACGACAAGCCACACACCATTCCAATTGATGGATGGTTAGGAAACTGTAGTTCCAACCAAGCACATCATACCTAGTCTGAGGATTGCTGTTGAGAACCAACTAGGGGATAGAGAGAGCTTAAAGGAATGCCTATTTCAATTGAACAAATTGGATGAGAAGAGAGTACTCGCACAATGAGCCATGAGGGCGATGCAAAAGAGAAAGAAGTACTGGCATGACAAACACCTCTGTCGAGCAAACTTCTAGCTATGACAGTTGGTTCTCAAATACAATGGCTGTAACAATTTACCTACATTCCAGATTTAGCTATTATTGTCTTTTTCCTTTTGAGTTAAATCCTGCCTGCAAATTCTTTTAGTGTAACTAACTAGTTTTCTTACTAGAGCTTCCTTTGCAATAACAAACGGAAACGATAAACATTCTGAAAAATAACTACTTAAACAATTCAACAACTAACTTCTAGTTTTCCATTTCAGCTGAAAAAGAAATAAATAACTATTTATGTAACCGAAAACCACAATTGATTAATAACTAACTTTTCCATTGCTTTCGAAATGAAAAGAGCATTTATTACAGCTAAGAAATAAACATGTTAAAGTAAATATAACTGTAATTAAGAGAGAGAAAGAGTTACAAGAAAGTACAGTCTGAAGGCTGGAATGCTTGTACAGAACTCATTGTCTTCCAGGGAAAAATAAATATCATCAAGGGCTTTTCCGCCCAACCAAAGATCTACTGGTCTCCCATGTTTCTTCAACTGAAGAAACCCGACCCTTCATAAGGGCAATCAATAAAGGATCACATAATTACCATCATGCCATCTGAGCCTGGTGTCAAGAACCTATACTACCTGGTCGATCCTTCACTATAGGGTACTCCAAACTAGAAAGACCATTCTGACTAGGGGTATATTTGGTTCTTGATAGCTGACAAATGCTTAATCTAAGCATCATAACCTTTGCCAAGGATTTTATTGTTTTTGGGAACACCTGTGCCATCAACACTCTCACCCTTACTCGACATGGTAGGTTTTGACTCTTGAGTTTATATTACCATAACTTGGCTCAATATCTTTTCATTTCATTTAAGAATAAACAACTTACTTTAAACATATACAAAGAGAGTCTGGTTCACTACTGAAGAACTCTTCAAATTTTAACATTTATACTTCATTTAAAGGACTCGGAGTGGAAAAATAAATTTGCACGATTCCAACTCAACAGTTAAGAGAATAGAGTAATGAAAAGTCTATGGCTTAGTCAATGACAAAATAGTTCTCAGGGCATTTGATGAGAGATCATTCTAACATTCAGGTTCTTTAACAATTAATGAAGAGTATATTCGAATACAAGATTAAATAAACTAATTAGGTTCATGACTAGTAAGAAAGAATCTTTCTTCGAACTAGTTCAGAGATTTAGCATGGAACCGATTCATTATACTTTCTACAAGATGATGAAAGTCAATGAGTTTGCTTTCCAATGCATGGAGGATATCAAAATGATTAAAGAACTTTTTGAAGCTTTGATTTTAACAAACTAAAAGTCTCTCATTACGTGCCTATAATTCACAAAATAGAAGCTCGATTTAACTCCCTTGACGTCTTCTTTCCACGTCTAGGCAAGCGTCCACCCTTCGAGTTTCCTGACTGGCTGATTGATGATGCTGTGGTGGGTTCCTCAAGAGCTCAAAACTTACTTTCCTTCAGAACTAGAGTGATCAAATGGCAATGGCATATGTTTTGCAAAGCTGACAGATGAAGAAAGAGCAATGGCAACCCTCCCCTGAGTTCAAAGTGACGATTGCCCCAAGAATGGCGCTCGGCCAGGAAAAACTCACAGGGTAAAAGCAACAACAAAACCGACTGAAGAAGAGATAGGATGAATGCCACTCGATGAGAATGCCGACAGAAAGAGAGAAGGAAAAAGAGAACAAAAATGATATAACAAGACAAGTTGATTGTGAATACTAACAGAGGATACCAAGCAAGAAATTGTGAATGCCAAAAATGAGGGAGTGAGCTACGAAAGAGATGAATGCCGAGAAAGAATGCCAAGACCATACATGTTTTCCTCGAAAAGAGTCCACATGTATTCTTCCTTGAGCATTTTGATCAAGAATGAGGCCAGGGTGGTGGGTGTTACAGCTTTCTCACATTATTGACGCCAAAGTTAGTTTTATTATTATTAACTTTATTCTTTAATCAATGGCTTAAGAGGCTGCTTTTATATTTAACTTAAATATTTTATATTGATGACTCCCAAGGTGCGCATAAGATTAATTATTCAACTTCTAGAGAAATACAATGATGCACAATTTAAATTGACTCGCTTTGTTAATTATTTAATTAAATGAGATATTCAACCAAGGTTACGACTTCAATATAGCTATCTTACACCACTTGTGGCATGATGATAATTTTGATCCTTTATTAACTACAACCTCTCCTTGATGATATTTCCCTTTCCCTCAAGGTGTTGGCAATCCTGCAACCACTTGACAAAGAATTAGGGTTAGACCGTTCTCGACATATATATATATATATAAACTCATCAACACATTCATTTTTCACATATATAAGAAAATCATTCATATTTGCAGTTACAACATATAAATTATAAATTCTTTCCCAATTTCACATTCTCATGAAAAGTAGTTAATCACAACTAACATAACGACCATAATTTCATTGCCATAATCCTGTTCAAGACAAAAGGGATGTAACAGTCATATTTAAAAAAAAAACTAATTAAACTAAAGTTGATTGAAAAATAACAATGTAAGACAACTTAATTTATTTAATTAAAAATATTCCCTCTCCAAGCCCTGGAATTAGCCTACGAGAATGAAATAGGCTAAGGGATCATTCCCAAACATCTATGTCAAAGAAGGGGACATTACATGTACATAAACTTTAAAACTAATCTAAACAATTACAAGAAATGTTAAAACACCTATATAAAATCATAACCATGCAAACCGTTACTCAAAGATTTACGTGGGGAAAACCTTTTGGTAAAAAACTCCACACTGCAAAGTAACCCAATGATTATTTAGCAACAAGAATAGGTTACAATACACTTGTAGAGCAAGCTTTTATATGAGTATAATCAACAGTCAAGATTTATTTTGGCAACATTCCACCTCATAGATTACACTTGTGATATAAATTTACTACAACTCCCAAGCACCAATTTATAAAAGGTATAATACAAGAAACCATCGAATGGAAACCCAAAACTATGAGCAAATACCACCCCACAAACGTGGCGCCCAAATTGGGTCACAAAATACAATGCCTCATTCGTGGAGAATCAAATTTACCAAAAATAGTAGATTTCTTACACCCGTCATAAGTTGTCATAAAACATAACTCATTCTCCAAAATGGGTAGTCCATTTTGGGCTCCAAAATCTCCTCAAAAGATGCTTATAATGTGTCATAATCCATCATAAGATTCCAATGTAACTCCCCCTAACTTTACTCTCTTACACATCATAAAAGTTATCATAGGATCACACATATAGGGTGTTACAGATCTCTTCAACTATTCTATTTAATTACATCTTACAACAATTCAAGATACTTGACACATGGCACACCAAGTGCCAACACAAAGTGGGACACCTCATTTCCAATATGAGGCCATTTAAAATACAAAACATAAATAATTAAAAAATATCAATGAATGTTGACACACTTTGATTCCCACAATTCTCCTACTTGTCAAATAACCAGCAAGAGAAAAATGGAAGCTCACCAACATCCAAATCTAATTGCTAGGGGCCAAGAGGCCCATAGACTTAGAACACCATATGAACTTTTTCGTGCTCACGGGCTTTGTCAAAGCCTTTGCAACAACATTCACCAAAGTTTCTACCTTCTCCAACTTCACCATTTCATCTTCAACCTTATCTCTAACAAAGTGGTATTGCACATCTATGTGCTTGGTCCTTGCATGAAAAGTTGGGTTCTTTGCCAGGGAAATTGCTGTCTGACAGTTACAGTAAACTGTAACTACTACTTGATTCAAACCAAGATTTGAACATAATATTTTTAACCAAATGATTTTTTTATAGGATTGAGTGGCTGCCATATACTTTGCCTCAATAGTGGACAAAGTGACCAAAGCTTGTCGCTTTCTCATCCAACTAATGCCATCACCAAATAAAGTAAACACATATGCATTGGTGGATCTTCAACTATCGATATCTCTAGCCCAATCTAAATCTATATATCCATGAATATTCAAGGAATGCTTGTCTCCCATCATACTGCCATGATAGCACAAGGAATACTTTGATGTACCTCGTAAATATTTGAAGACTCTTTTTATTGCATCCCAATGTATTTGTCTTGGATTTGACAAAAAATTGGTTAGAACTCTCACTGCTTGTGTAATGTCTGTTCTAGTACAAACCCTATCATGTATAAGATTTCCAACTGCACTCTAATAAGGTACTTTGATGATGTTTTCCATCTTTGAAGGAGAAGTAGGACATTGTATTACATATAATTTTGTTCCCAAAGAAAAAGGAACAGATAATGGTCTAGAATCCTACATATTGAACCTCTGCAAAATTGAATTCGCCTACTTACTCCAACCAAGCCAAATATTTCTGTTTTCTCTATCTCTTTTTATCTCCATTCCAAGAATATGTTTTGCTGCACCTTAGTCTTTAATTTCAAATCTTACTGCAAGCTGACATTTTAGTTCACAAACCAATTCTTTTCCCTTTCCAATAAATCACATATCATCAATATAAAGTGCAATAACCAGGAAACAACCACCATTAGTTTTGTAGTAAACATAGTGATCTGATTTGGACTGTTTAAATCCCAAGCTCAACACAAATGTGTCAAATTTTTGGTACATCCTAAGAGATTGCTTGAGGTCATACAATGATTTTCTTTAACTTATAGACCAAATGTTCTTTACCTTTCAGAAGAAAGTGCTTAGGCTGTGACATAAATATCTTCCTCCAAATCACCATGAAGGAAAGTAGTTTTCACATCCATTCGTTTGATTTCCAAATCATAAGTTTTAATTGAAAGCAAAAATCAAATGGACGAAACTTTAGCAAAAAGAGAAAATATCTCACCATAATCCACCCCCTCAACCTGGGAGTAACCTTTCACTATCAACCATGCTTTATAGTTTTTGACATTACCATCAAGAACTAGTTTTCTTCTTAAATACCCATTTGCAACCAACAGGTTTGTGTCCTTCAAGCAAAGGTATTTAGTCCCAAGTGTCATTCTTTTTAAGTGCTGCTAACTTTTCATCGGTAGCTATTTTCCAAGGCTATTTTAACTTTTTAATTATGTATTTTGGGTAAATTGAAGGGTTCTTCTGTTCTTTCATCTTTAATTATGGATGTTTTGGGTGTGCATTTTAGGTTAATTCCATGCAGCAAGTTTTTTATTCATTGTTGCTTCTCTACACTTGTATGGGTTTGAGTCTCTATGCCAATCTCATAACTATGCCTGGAAGACTCCACCAATTGTTCATTAGAGAGATTGATCTTCATCTGTTTCCATTTGTATCCACTTTCTCAAATCTTTTCAATGCATCTTGTGGTACATACCTTATTTGAAACTGTAACTTCAACTTTGAGAGAAATATACTTACTAACTATTATGATGTGAATAAGTGTATAGAGAGATATTATACAATATCCATTTCTCAATTATTGAACATAAAAAACTAAATGTCCCATTAAAAGGATCAAGCTACTACTCTGTACTTATTATGAAAAATCTGAACTGTATTTTTCAGGGGGGATTATTGCTCTAAATTTCTTTTAGATACTCTCTTGATAACATAAAATTTTGATTTTGGTTGGTCCATAGAAGTTTGTTACTTATATAACATTTGTAATAAGGGAAAATGCCACAAATAATTGATTGATCTAACTACCAAGCCAGGCTTGATTGACGAATGATCTCCTATCTATAGTTTGTATTTATTTTTAGAAAGCTTAATGTGTTTTTTCAGGTTATTGTACTAAGGTTATGTTATCACTTACAAAAGAAATTGCTTTTGTTTGGTTTAAGGAAAAAGTTGGATCCACTTGAGACCTATGTGCCTGCTATAATTTTGAGTCAAGCACAGTTCGAAGACATAGGTAAGATCTTTGATGGTGCCAAATCAATTATTTTTTTTATTTTTATTTTTTAATTGTTAAAACCTCACAAGAGTAGTTTATATTTATGAAGAGAGGGAGAGAAAATTTACAGAGAAATAGTGTATGGGTTTTGATTTGAGAAAATTGCCAAAATGTTAGTAGAATATGAGGAAAGAGTAACTGATTTCCAAGCACTATATTGCCTTGTATTATTCATGGTATATTTTTATACATTGTTAGTAACTTAAAAACCTGAAACTCATAATTGGCTTTTCCTCTTTATAATATGATTACTGATTAAAATTAGTCTTATTAAGAATAGACAAAGCCTTTTTTTTCTTGGATTGGTGAAGTGTGGGATGAGGGCCCATCCCTTTTTATAGAATTCAAATTTAAACAAAAAAGTAAAGCTTCAAACCTGTGAACCAGGGAGCAGAAAATAAAAGACTACCCCGAGAGACCTACCTAGGGTAACTAAGAAACCAAACGAAGACAAAAAGAACTTTACATTTCAAAAGAATCACCCAACACCCTGGTTTCCAATCACATCTAGAGAACTATGTAACTCCTGCCAAGGTTGTATTGCCTCATGAATGTTTTTCAGATCACTTCCTCTTGCTTATGGTGAGGAGAGCATCCATGGCCCACTAAGTTCCATTATAAATTGAGTCTCAAGCTTCCATTTGTAATTTTTCAGCTTCTGTTTTCCTTCCTTTTTGCTTGCAATATGGTTTGGTAATCTTGCTTGCAATTGAGATATGGTCATTATACCAGGAATGTGTACCTGTTCATCTTCTTTCTAAGAAACCCAACATCTTTGAATCCTATTCTTCTGCAAGTGCTTGAAGGAAGCAATCCTCACCCTCCAAGATCTGCTCCATGCAATGCTGAAAATCTTCTTCCTCTAAAACCTGCTCAGTGTTTGGGATAGCCTCAATAGGAAAAGTTTGCCCTCACCTTGATACATTGGAGACAAAGACTTCTAAAAACTTCCATCTTGTCCAATAAACTCTACCAAGATTGCCTGATTTCCTTAATAATTTTTTGAGATTGATTGGTTGAAGACATGGAGCAAGAATGGTAGAACATCTAGAGATTTTATGCCCAATCAAATGGCATTTGAAGCATCTATCTATCAAGCCTTCATAATTTAAATACCAAGTCCAAGTGCCCTATGAGGATTGAATTTTGACAGTGTAGGGGGACAGGCTTCAAAATGTCTCATGGCACATACCCATACAAATCTCCCTTTGGAACTGCTAGATCATCATCCAACTTCAGACTCCCCCACTTGGTTAATCAAATTTTGAATGAGACCAAAATCTCTCATAATGACAGGGATATTGTTTAACCACACTCAAATTGGGATTTTTGAGATGATCACATTTGCAGGGTTGAAGAAGGGGGCCCAAGGGGCCATAAATAACCCAACTTTCCCAAAAAACCATGGGCCATGTTCCTGCACATGCTTGAAATCTTCAACTGAAAGGAATTTCACCAAGAAGAAACCATGATCAAAGATCTCCACAAAAGGAGCTTCCAAATTACTCTAGGTGTTCTGGTCCATGACACAAATTCTTCCACATGGGGCATTCCCCCATGCATCTGAAAACAAGAGATCTAAAACAACACTAATGCATTTGTTCAAAGCATGAAAATCAAAAGGATTAACAACTAAGATCATTGTCAAATAACCCAAATAGAGTGCTAGGGTTTTGGCTGGCTGTGGAGGAGAGGCAGGTAGGTCTGTATTAGGGGAAGCATCTGCCTCCACCGTCAATGTTTTCAATCCATTCTTCACAGCTAGAATTCTTTCTGAAAGCACACGAGAGAGGTTGGGCCTTTCTTGCAGGATTTGCTTTCAGCAAAATTTGTTACAACAATAGAAAGGGTTGATGACAAAATTTGCATTCTTGAGATATTTTAGGCTAGCGGACATGCAAGCTGATTGTGCATAAGTTGTCTTACCTGTGGTTGGGGGTTGAGAGGGCATTGAAAAGGCTTGCTTGATGCCGTTCTTGAATATCCTTGCACCATTTTCCTTAGTGCTAGCTGCCCTTTGCTTTCCACCCACCTTGTCGAGGGGAAGGTTCCTTGCTGTCAAAAGGTTTCCACTCTTTCTAAGTAGATTGAAAACCCTACATCCCTTGTTTTTTGTGTTGTCCTTGTCTTTCCTTTGCTGCTTCATCATTCCATGTTCTTGCTCATCTTCACACCATCCTTTGCACATTGTTGCTTAATAGACAAAGCCTTTTAGGAGGATTGTAGATAATTAATAGAAGACCCCAGGTTAAAAGATCAACTATTTCAAATGTGCAGTCTAGATCATATATGTCCTCTTAAATATTTGTTTTTGGATTTCAAACATATTGTGTCATGAAAGCAATGTTTTCCATTGCAAGTTTTTGGGGGTTCCTTTATTTGAATGAAGAGAAACTTTAGACCTCCAACTTCTTTTGGGCAAATTATTTAGCAGCTTCGAAATATGGAAAGGACTGCTATTTTTCTTGGGGTGGGAAGCTACATTTCATCAAGTTAGTTCTTAAGGTTGTGTCTAACTTTTGTTTATCCTAAACCATCACCATTTAGGAAACCTTTGCACTCCATCTAATGAACATTCTTCTAACAAGGAACAAAGGGATCAAGCAGCTGCCTCTTGTGGCTTGGAAAATGTTGTGTTCCAAAGGGTCTTGGCAAGATAGGCCAACTTTCTTGCAGACATGTCAATTTAGCTAAAGGAGGGAACATAATGTTCTTTAGAGCTAGTCTATATGTCTGATTTTAGTTTCTATCTTCTTATAGATATTAGGAAATACCTTATGTTATTAGTCTCTGTGAAAATTCCTGAATGGACTGCTGTATGTTCAAGGTCTCGTTTATCTACCCAGTTCAAATTTCATTTGGCAAGAGGCAAAAGACACTGAGGTTACCACAGAAGAGGCATATTACAACCTAGTTAACTATGGTAGATAGCCATTAAGAATTTCATCAAGCAAGAGGCAGAAAACACCAAAATTTCTCCATCGGAGGTGGAGTAACCTGTTTTAGAAGAAACGTGAGATTAAAGATATTACTTCTAGGATTTTGGCTGAAAGATTCATTGAGTTGCAAAATGTTCGTGTAACACATCAGATATACAAGAGAAAATGTCCAGACAATGCTACAAACATATGATAAAGAATGATAACAAGGAGAGGTGGCACTGAAGAAGTTACAACTTTTGAGTGAGAATAACCTTTATTCAATATCAAAAGAAGACAGCAGAGACAGCATGGCATAAATAAGATAATAAGGTCAACAGAATTAGCGGGGGGAAAAGGAGAGAGAAAAAGTTACATGTTGTTCCAATACAGTACAATATGTTTATATATAGGGTGTGTTAGCGGGAATTTTCATCACCTTTTAATCTTCCATCTAACCAACTCTGAAGGCAATGGATTATGTTGAAATCCTTGAACAACATTGGCAGGAAACCTGCACTGCCCCCTTCACATTTGAGAGGGTCAGTTCTCTCATATGGTAAAATGTTTGTTAAGTTCAGATTTTATTCACTTTTGATCAGTAAATGAGGAAGGGAAAATTGAACATTACTGGGGTAGAAATTCATCATTGATCAAAACAAAGAGCACTTTAAGGAAAAAAATATTGGGCATATTTCTTAGCTGCAAATCTAAATTACCATTAATCAAAACAGAGTGCTTTTTGGAAAAATATTGGACTAATTTCTCAGTTGCAAATGTATTTTACCCCTAATCATAACAAAGTGCTTTTTGCAAAAAATTTGGAGTGATTTGTTTATTATTATCCCTCTTTCAATTTCCAGCAATTGCAAGATTTTCTTTTCATGGCCACCTACAAATTAGAGCTTCCAAATGAATGCCATTAGACTGTATGCCCACTATTCCATGAACAAAAGCTAGGATTGTTTCACTTGGGCAAGCAGGGTGATGGATGTGCATAAATGCACAAAGCCGTTAATTGGGTGAGGAAGTTCAAGCCCTTTACATCTTTGTTGGAAGCAAATCCTCAGGCTACTTGGTGATTGAGGTGGAGAGAGGCTCAACTCAAAAGTTCACAAGATCACAACCCATTGAACCCATATGATTTTTCAATATCAAGGGAAGGAAATTTCAACATTCTTCCCGAATTTAAAGTTCCATTTAAATATATTCCAACTTATGCCATCACAATTTACTCAGCGTAAAAGAAGCTTCTTTCTTCAATGGTGACTCCAAATAAGTGAAGTCTAGGACACATTTGTACCAAAAGGGCACAAAATGATGTTACCAATTTTTATGGAGCAAAAGTTGGGATAACAAAGTGGACTTTGACAGTTATGTTGGTTGATGGCAAGCACCATACACAATCAACCAAAATAAATAATTAATAACTCAAAATTTAATTAAGCCCATATACTTCACTTTGTGCTTATTTATTCTTATCAAGTATCACATCTAATTTATTTATTTACAAGTGTAACAAAATAATGTTTGTGTATAAAGTTGCAGATAGTTTTACTAAAGTGCTCAAGAATGAAATGTTTGAGGATTTCAGAAACATTTTGGAGTCATTGTAAGCAAATTGAACTTTAAGAGGTATTATCAGAAAGTGTTATAATATTTACTTAGCTAATGTCTCCTAGGTCAGACATAAGGTGCAAAATGTCATATGCGACATTTAAAAGTACTGCATCAAAACAATAAACTAGAACATAGCAAGAAAATATTAGTTGAATTAAATACAACTGAATGCTCTTTGTCCTTATAGTGAGTGCGTTCAAGTGTATATGTTGGTGTGCTTCCTATCCAACACAATCTAGGTTAATCTTAGATGAATGTGAACTTGTTATGAACTCTAAAGTGTTTCTAACAATTTTTAGAAATTCAAATGTTATTGTCCTTGATAACCGAGGTTAATCATACTTTTATTTTGGTAATAGTTAGAATGCATGCCCACTTTTGAGCCTGCTTTTGAAATAAGTATGTATCAATTGCTAGGATTTGACTTTTTGTTTGGCATTTTAATGAAACAAGTTCCATCCTTTGTAACTAAAAATAGTGTATTCCTTTTGTCCCCACACATATCTGAACCTGCATGAAGTATCTAGTTGGAAACGTCAATATATTTATAGTTTTTGAGTTCTGTATTTGGAAACTTCTATCATAATCTTCCATTCTTTTTCTCCAAATGAGGTTATTGTAAGAAAACCTAACTATACAGAAGTGCTTTATATTATTTTTTTCTCATTCTAATGATAATTACATTGTAGGGGGACTAGATTGAGAGGTCTAGAAGTCAAACGTATTCTCTTGATTGATTGTGAAATTTTCTGGAGTAAGCTGATTTTATCTTTTATATGCAGTTTAATCCAGAGAATTCCACAAAGA
>VDFB02325740.1:277529-327040 GCA_007258455.2 Sequoia sempervirens | reverse complement strand
AACTATCCAAGGAGCAATCTTGGAAAGAATAGCTCACCCATTTCTTAATTTCTTTTGGATCGCCACTATATGTTTAGTAGCTTGACTATTTTTCCTTGAAAGAAACATGACCAATTATTCATGTTTACATTCATGAAAATATCTTATGATCTATTTGCTGATTATTTATAATCAAATTGACTATATTCTAGATTTACAAGGAATACTATATGCTCACTGGAAATTGACAAATGCATATTAAAAAAAAATTATACACCAAGAATCAACTTTATTTAATTAATGTGTTCCTAACTATGTTGGTGATTACATTTATAGGAAATTTACCATAGACTGTCTTCAATATAAATGGTGCAGGTGCTCTTACATAGATGGTGTAATACTTTTTTTAAAAACTATCTTCTATGGTTTTTAATCAAAGCCCAAAATACAAAAGTAGCTCCTGAAGAATCAATATGGCTTTGAAGATTTATGGAAGAGTTTTAATTAGATACTTGTAAAAGTACCACCTTACTATATGATAATTGGAGTTATTTTACACTTACCAAAGAATCTCATTTCCAAAGAGAGAAAAGTGCATTGAAGATCATGGGCACCTCACTCAAGCAAAAGTATTCCATTATAAAAGGTCTCTCCAGTTCTATTCAAGTGAAAATATGCTATAATAAGAAAGAAATAGATTGGAATCTTAGCCATCCCATATTGTACCTATGTGCAGTGCAAAATTCTCCAAAATCATATCAATGCTTGGCCATAGGTGATGCCATTGAGGGGGAGTGTGCATGTCAATGACACCACCTTGTGACTAAATCCTAAATTTAAGTCCTTCTAGCATAAGCAAATCCTAATAGGGAAAACATAAGACCTCTAGGCATTAGTAAGTCCTTTGGGCATATTTAAGTCCTTCTGGCATAAGCAAGTCCTAACAGGAAAAACATAAGACCTCTAGGAAATAGTAAGTCCTTTGAACATATTTAAATCCTTTTGGCATAAGCAAGTCCTAACAAGGAAAACATAACACCTCTAGGCACTAGTAAGTCCTTTGGGCATATTTAAGTTCTTCTGGCATAAGCAAGTCCTAACAGGTAAAACATAAAACCTCTAAGCATTAGTAAGTCTTTTGGGCATATTGTAAATTCTTCTCTTTGTAAATCTTCCACTTGTAAAAGCATAGTATTATATAAGTCCCACGAGCACCATGGAATGAACCCAGGGTGAGGCTACTTTGAGGATACTCGAGCTCCAATAAAAAATTTATAAGACCTCATATATAGCATCTTTTTAGAACACATGGATTATAAATTATGACAAGATGACTTTCATGTAGTCTGAAATACATGCTCTTCATCTTGGCATATATTTGTGTCCGTATTTATCATAGACAAAAAAGACCTACATTACTAGGGTACTTCATTTTTTCTTTCTCAGAAATTGACATGTGATGTCCCTTGTTAATATTAAGGGAGAGTGTTAGAAGATAATGTTTTTAGGGGTCATATTGTTATAACATTTATATATTGTTCTAATATAAGGCTATAAAACTTTATGTTATAAAGCATATACCATTTAATAATTAATAATCTGATAAAATATTAGATTACTAACTATTTATGAATGGTTGCTTTGAATAGGTTAAGGTATTTTGCCACTTTTTTTCTTATATTTAAGGAGGTTCTCTCTCATTTGAGGGTGTGTGAATTTGGAGATTTATAGTGAATTATATCACTATGCACAAAAGGTATTATTGGCCATGCGGAAGTATGTAGAGTGTCCCCAGGTTCAGTCTATTGTTTTAATAGACCAGGTTGTCAATGTTCTAATAAAATGATGCTTTATGGGGTTTTTCACCTGAAAAGGGTTTTCCCCATGTATATCTTGTGTAATGTATAAAATATATACTTGTATATTTCTCATTTTCTTTATTTTATATTTTGATTAGTATCCTAAGATCCTAATTTCTAGCAGGTGTCCACTTTTCTTAGAAGAGTTGAATATATTTAAAGGTGATCTCGCTTTTTGAACATTAATGCCTCAATTAATTGATTTGAAATGATATAGACTATTTCCCCCTTGGAGCAAAGCCTCAGATGCTAGCTTTTGTAGTGTTCATAAAAGAAGAAATTCAATGGGACTTTGCTCCTCAGCTGATGTAATTTACATCCTTTGGTGTCAAATAGAACCCAAAAATATGATGGAAACAAAAAATGCCACAAAGAAGCTGCAAGAAAAATCAAAAAGAAACAGATCATGCAAATGCCTAAAATATTGTCATAATGTTGTACTCTATAGTACAATGCTTATTACTACCTAGCACCAAAAGTCTGTCAAACAAGTTTCCAGGCTTTAATAATGATTTGATTTGCTCCGAATGCCCTGAAAAACGAACACAAAAAATTGAATTCAAAATCCAAGCAATATATAAATCTTGAACATGTAAACCAAATACCAAAAACAAGAAAAAGGTTGATGGTTAAACAGTCATACACATAAGAATGAAACTCTAAAGTTGCCTTGGGAAAAATGAAGCCATACACACTTACCCGGATTATCTGATAGTTGCTCGTTAAAAATGGTACCCTTGATAGAACCCTTATCTGTAGAAACGTCCAAAATAACTGCTGAGGTTGTAACACTTTTAACCACACCAGAAACAATACTTCCAATTTTTGTATCAATGGTCTTGTCATAACCAGCACATGACCTGCCAGGAGAAACAGTCTGATAATTGATATATATTTATATACCATAACTCATTTGGGGATAATTTAAATAACAAAGCATTCCTGATTCTTCACAAAAGCACTTGTTGATGCAGCCCAGAACCGGGTACCTTTAAAAAGTAGCCAGTTCAAGCAGCCCAACAGCAAAAACTTTATTACAGAAGATTGAAAAATGCTCAGAAAATTACAATCAGCATAGGCTAACAGCCTTGATATTCTTTTCGACAATCCAAAGGCACACAGGCCTCTGACAATTGACTGATACATTTGTAGCTAAAGATAAAAATAACAGATCTATACGACCAGCAGAACTTACATTTACCATGACCTATGAGAAATATGCAATCAAAATAATCTGAAGTCTACTGTTCTTTCTTAATGTCCATGATTCTCTTTATCACTCACTTTTCATAACCTGGTGTTACTACTCTACCTCCTCACGCCCTTCACAGATCTCCTTTTATATTATTATGAAATGCTTTTTGAATATTCAGCCACTAAGACTCCATATCGCCCACCTGTATTGTCCCAAAATAAAATATTTCACAATTATTTCTGTGGTTCAATGCCTCCCATAATCCTTACAATAGATGGAGGCTGCCATTTAAAAATAGACGATTCTTTCGAAAACTGCCACAGGCTTAATTTATTCAAACTGACTTGTAATGTCCAGCTGAGGAAACTGACTGCTGCGTCTAATCCAAGAATAGAAGCTGCTCCAGTCAGTTATTGACAATTCATGACCTCCTTGAGTAAAATAATCAGCACTAAAGGAATCACAGCAACCACAATGTAGGCCCCGTCAACACCAATAATACTCATTCAGCAGGGATATTTGGTGGATCCCAGTAGTAAAATGCATGCACCAGCTAAATACTTATATAAAAAAAAGGAATTTTTGTCTTCAAATTCGAAGGAGTTTTGATGGGTTCCAACACACAGTCAACAGCAACCAACAATAGTAAACCAACGGGCACACACACACAGTGAAGTTTGAACAAAACCCAAAATCCAATGCAGGATAGAGAGTCAGCGCAGATGATCCAGCATCACTTGCATGGATAATAAATATTGCCTGCTTTAATACACTAAGTCTAACAATGAAGAACATGCCAGAAGTTTTAAAAGCGTTTCATTTTCTGAAGGCATATAAACACTGCATGACAAGATTTTGTCAGGGAGGAGTTCAATGGTATACAAAAGAGAAAACAAGGAAGCTCCCTGTAGGAAAGAAGATACAAATGCAGTATGGAGTCTTCATAACATATACATTACATCCAGTAGGGTAACTAGTTGCAGTAATAAAGAAAAGCGAGATTGCAACAGAGACTAGAAACTGACCAATTCATTTAGCTAAGAGTGGTGTATAGGGTCAATGAAACTAAACCTGGGAATTCTAATTTACCAAGAGGTACAACAGAATGCATTACCTACAAGGATCTTATTTGATTAAAAAAAAACATTGGAGCTATCTGTTCATATGCATTTTATATATCTAAATCTTAAAATGTTGAAACCTAATACCACCTCTAGCAATCTTAACATGCTGAAACTTAATACCACCTCTAGCTATCTTGACATGTTGAAACTTAAAGAAGAAAAATTATCATTTTATTTATTATTCACTTGGATTTGAAGGAGTTGCTGAGTAACAGTGAAGTGGTGCATTCATAAAGAAAGTAACTCAAGTTCAAATCCCCACATCATAATAAGTCGACCCACAACTCAGTAGACTAACACATATATCAAAGATTAGAGTATGTTCATCCCTAAATCCAATTTGGCTGGAGTATTGTTCCCAAAAACCAAAAATATTATTTTTCAACCAGCAAAAAACATGATTATGTAAATATTTATGGTCCTAAAAAACCATGATTGTGTAAATATTTATGGTCCTAAAATATCTTAATTGTAATTTAGAACAAAATTGATTGTGGATACAAAAATGTGAAGACTACCAATTATGGAGTTCATTTTATTTTAGATGTCAACATTCAAACACTTTCAGGGCCCGAGAATAATATTAAGTAAGCAAAATGAGCAATTTAAAAGCATCATCCCATCAACACCCTCTACCTTGTTCACTAATAATTCACTTTCTAGGCTCTTGAACATCATCCTAGCTGTTTAAGAATTCAAAGCATCAATTGTCCTCTTGGACACCTGAACATTTTGTTGTACTTCCCTCTATCCATCGACAAAGTGAACAAGGCAAGTAAACATTAGTTCCTCTCTACTACCAAGTTAACTGCCCTTGGATCTTCGAAGGTTCCAATGTAGTATCCAACTTCCTCCTCGTATTTTCTAACCTACATCCCCCCAATCCTAGGCATTCCCCTGTGAGCATTATCAAATCTTGCATGGACCCTTTCATGTTGACTTCTAAACTAGACCTCTCGAAACCAGTATGTAACATTGTTGGTCTTGTGTCATCAACTCCATCCTTGATCGAGAGGTCAACCTCTTATAGGGCTATTTGTCCTTGTAATTAGCTCATATGGTTGGGGTTTATCCATTTTAAGTTTAACCTATTTCCATTTTAAGTTTACCCTAATTGTTATGTCCATTGTCCTTTAATGTTTGGTGTTTCTTTACTCTTCACAGCTTACAATCTTTTGTCTTCATACTTCTTTATCTATAATTTGATGTACTTTTCAATTGCTATTGACCTACTTTTGGTATTTGTAAACATAAATATAGTTTCTTTCTGTTTGAAGGTCATTTAAAGGATGTAGATTGTCATACTTTAGACCCCTTCTCTAAGAACTATGGGATTAGAATATGCATTTCAAATTTTTTAAAATCTGAGAAACTTCTTTGAATTTCTCAATCTCCAAAATATCTACCCTAAACATGGAAACTCCTTTGTCTCTAAGGTTCAATAAAGAGCTACTAAGAAAATTTTCAGGTGGATGATGCATCTAACTGGTGGTTGAAATACAAAAGAGTTCTTAAAATAATACTAAAAAGTCCATACCTTATAAAATTTGTGAGTACTACACACACAAAATGGTGCAAAGGGAGAAAAAAGAAAGAGGGCAGCAACGAATTTGCAGTAAAGACACAACTGCTCTAAAGGAAACAGCGATAATCGGGAGATTCCTTGGTGTCAAATTCGAAAGGGAAGCAATTGGCAATTGGGTAGAGGCAAATTGGAAGAAAAACTACACCACTAACTTTATGCCTAAGAACTTTTTTGTGTTGTCTTCGACATAGAAGAAGAAAGAGAAAGCATAATGAATGGAGGACCATGGAAATATGGAAATCACTACATATACATGAAGCGATGGGAGGTGAATTTCAATACCAAGCAAAGGCCCAGTTTGGATATGACTATACAATCTCCCGTTTGAATATTGGTCTAGAACTTGTCTAGCCCTTATCGGAGACCACTTTGGTGAAACCCTAGAGGTCAACTTGTGAGACAATGAAACACTCATCTAAACCCGAGTTAAACTGATAACAATTAAAGAAATTCTACCTATGATGAGACTAATAACCTCTTTCGGGGAGTGTAACCAAGAAGTTGAGATAGAAGAGCAAAAGTTTTTTTGTCTACAATGCAAAAGTCGAAAACATTTTGAGTCTTCAAATTGTTGTCCCTATTGCAAGGTGTGCGCCCTCGGTCTCCTTGTGTTGTGCAGCGCAACACTCAGGTTCGTGACATGGCTTAACCGCCTCCTTTGGATTCATTCACTCTGGCGGTTGTATCAGGCATTAACAGGTCAATCTTCTGGCACAACAGCAACCGTCTGTGCAACAATTGGTATCAGAGCCTGGTTCACGGGTTCGAACCCCTCACTTGTGCTTGGGGGAGGGGGGGGAGCAAGGTGTGCGCCCTTGGTCTCCTTGTGTTGTACAATGCAGCGCTCAAGTTTGTGGCATGGCTTAACAGCCTCTTGTGGATTCATTAACTCTGGCAGTTGTCTTGGGCATTAACAGGTTGATCTTTTGGTGCAACGGCAATCGTTTGGGCAACAATCCCTTGTAGGCTATAAAAAAGAAATGGATCCCAAAAGGAGTTGAAAAGGATAAGGATTAAACCGATCAAGGAGCAATAGAGCCTAAGAATATCACAAAGACGACAAAAGGGTATGCACCGCTACATGATACAATCATAGCAATCACAAAAAAAGAGAACCAAGTAAGCCAACAAATCCAACCAAATCCGAAATGAAAAGGAAAGAAATGTCAGACGAAATTGTATTGTAAATTCAAGATGGATAAGTGAATCTGCAGCCAAACTAATAAGCATGGGAAACTGTCAATCCGAACTCAAACGCGAAAGGAAAACGAACAAACAAAAAAGGGAAGAATGGGCTCAAGAAGAAAATCAAACACCAATTAAGACCTACTTGTTGAGATCCAAGGAAGGAATCCCCTCCCTTAGAGAGCAATGAAGCTCCTCACATGGAATGTTATGGGCCCCTAATAGATAGTGCATAACCAAGCGCCAAATAGAAACTTCCTTGGTCAATATCATCATGATTCAAGAAACAAAGCTTCCCAATGAAGAAGAAAACACTTTCATAAAGAAATGCAGAGGATGGTCAAGATGGTTTATTGACAAAATGGGGCATCCAACGAAATCGGATTGATCCGGAATCCAGGGAACATAATTCTACAACGCCCAAGCAATACCTCGAGATAGCAATTGGCCAAGGTAAGCAGTCTGAAATCAAATCTATTTTTTCATTCTTGGTATATATGGACCCATTAAAACAAAGGAGAAAAGAATTGTTTGAAGTGAAGTCAAAAACGAAATGTCCAATCAGAGGGGAGAAAAAATCATAATCAGGAGGGATATCAACGCAATCCTTATCTTGACTGAGAAACATGAGGGAGTCGAGAGAATATCCCAAATGTAGGACTTCTTTGAAAATATCATGGAAACAAATCTACACGATGTGAGTCCCGGGAACAGCAGGTACACTTGGACGAACTGCAGAGCAAGATTCATGAATATCATGGAGAGATTGGACTACTTTCCAATATCGAATAGTTGGCTATCAACACAAATAGCATTGGAAACTAGCATAATACCCATATCGGGCTTCGATCACTATCTAGTTTCCCTAAACATCACAGAAGAGCACCCCCCACCAAGGATACAACTTCACCTCGAACGAATGCAAATGAGAAGCCCATATTTAAAGAATCTACTAAGAGCATGGTGGGATGAAGCAAATGAATCCAAGGGCTCTATGATGTTCAAATTCTACAACAAACTGCAATGCATAAAGAAAAGACTGAGGATTTGGAGTAAATAAAGCATTTTAAACTCATGATGGGAGGGGACAACAGTTATGAACTACTAACGGGGAACTCACTAGATTACATTCAATCCATCATTAGCAGAGAATCCAATACAATGCTAATGGCCCCCATCACTTTGGAGGAAGTCAAAAGTGTCATTTTCCAACTCAACCCAGACAAAGCACCTAGCCTGGATGGCTTTCCTGCATCTTTCTACCAATACTGTTGGGATTTCCTCGAGAATGACATAAAAAAACATGGTTGAAGAATTGAGGAAATCAAGCAAAATTTTGAAGGACTTTTCCATCACCAATGTTGCCCCCATCCCAAAGAAATAGTTTGTCTCCTTGTTCACTGACTTCAGGCAGATCTCACTATCCAATAAAAGTAATAAAAAATCTCCTACCAACCATCATCTCCCGAAATAGAGCAGATTTGTACCACGAAGGAATATATTTGATGCAATCATTATAGAACATGAAGCAGTCCATTCCATCAAAAAATAGAATTAGCAAGGGATGATCCTTAAATTGGATGTAAGGCATGTGATCAAATAAGTTGGCACTTCTTGATCAAGATTTTAGAAAAGCTTGGTCCCTCAATGGAGATTTTTATGTCTGAAACCTTGGTTTCCATCTTTTGACCCTCGATCAGAAACTTTCTCTATTGCATAGCTATGGGTGTGCCTTCCATATCTCCCTTTGCAATTTTGGGAATTAGAGTGCTTGCAAGCAATTGACAATGGCTTAGGTAAGTATTATTGCACCTCCAAAGAAGCAACTAATTATGCTAACTCAACCTGTGCACATTTATGTGTTGAAATAGATCTCGCCAAAGGTCTTTCGGCTGAGATACCTCTAAAGGTGGGCAATAGAAGATGGCGACAACCAGTAGATTATGAGAAAATCCCTTTCAGGTGCAAGAAATGCTACTCAACAGACCACATCACTTCGCAATGTAAAAAGATGGGTCACTTGCAAGGTATTCAAGCCTCGAGTTCTAGACACACCTTGTGGGTTGGGGTGGAGCCACACCACTATATCATAATACCAAAGGACCTTTGTACTGCGACAGCCTCCCATGCTCAGGTGGAAGTCACCACCAAACCAAATCCTCCTCATTCACAAGATTTGCAAGTCATGCCTACGTGGGACTCTCATGAGGTCAATTCAAAAGGAGATAATTCAGAGGATTCATCAACCATTACAGAAACTTCTACATCTAAGGTTGCATGCCCTTATGAGGATTCCTCGGCATCTTTAGACTACAAAAGCCACTAGTCACAAGGGTGCAAGGGAAGTAACAATGAACGATCCTAGCAGCAAAGAAGAAAATTTAAAAGGAAAAATCTAGTCAAAATCCAGCAGCATTTTCCCGCTCAGAGAATGAGTGGACTCAGGTAAAGTGAAAGAACACCCCTACCCCCGTCCCACGCCTCCCCCCAACAAAAGACCAAGTACCAAATGATGTTGAGAACTTCAAAGAAGGGAAAAAGCTCTGAAGAGATGTATGATATCAAAGAATCCCTGCATAAGGGTTGATGCAGATTTTAGTTTATATTTGTCCTTAATGTAAATTGAAATATGAATTTTAAGCCAAATTTGGGTCTGCTTGGCTCAATTTGTCTGTAACGGGGGGAAATTGCAGAATGTCATGCCCAGAATCAGGGCCCGAATATATGTAATCCTTTTTTAAGTAATTGACGGGTGTGACGCTGAAAGCACCACATTGACCGATCAAAAAAAAAAAATCCAACACCTGAAACAAAGTATTTTTTTTATGACTACTGTGCCAGAATGCCATCTCAGTGACCAGCAAAAAATCTAACACTCCCTCTTTGTGCATAATATTCATATGCTTGGTGCGGGATACCGGGGCCCCCAGAAAAAATCCCCATCCCGTTTCGGGACGTCCCAGGTACCAAGGGGACTGCGGGGGGGACCATCCCCCTTTTGTAAATGCAGGGGAAACGTCCCGAGGACGGGGGACGCCGTTTCCCAAAAGGGGGACGGCTGACCAGTCCCGGGGACGGCAGGGGGACAGCTGAGCCGTCCCCCGCGTTTTGGAGCTCAAGAACTTTAAAAAAAAACATAAAATTTTAAAAAAAGGGCCTTGCCTACGTGGCATGTGTGGGCCCTCATGTTTTTCACTCCTTTATGAAAGAAAAAGGGCCTCTAAAACTTCATTCTATTCATTTTGTTTGTTTGAGCAGCCAAGGGTTTGAGAGGAAAAAAAGTTGCAGCCATTGAAGGAGAAGGAGCAGCAGTTTGAAGGAGGAGAGGAGGTTGAAATAGTGTTGTTGGGAGTGCAAATCCATCAAAGAGGTATGCATTTCCTTTCCCTATTTTCATTTTTTCATTTTTTTGCAAAATATGAAGTATACATAGTCTGATTTTTTTTATTTTTTTGCATTTTCAGTCAAAACTTGCATTCTAAAAACAAAAAACATGAGCAGCAGTGAGAGTGGGAGTGATAGTGAAGTTGAAATGCAAGCTAGAAGGGAAACTAGAGAGCAAATAACCCCTACCCAACACCATCCTTCATCAACCAATACCAATACTATGAAGGACTATGCAAAACACACATTAGACAAAAAAAAACCATTCCTTCAATTTGTGACAGCCAAGGGTGAAAGACAAAAAAATTCAGGGGGGAGTAGGGTTTGGTTTTGCCATGTTTGTGAAAAGGAGTTTAGGGGCAGCTACACTAGAGTTAGGTCTCATTTTTTGGGTGAGGTGGGCCATGGAGTTAGAGTGTGTCCTGCATTGACAGATGCACTATTTATAGAGTGCCAAAAAATTCAAATGGAGTGTGATGGTGGGGTTCAAGGTGGGTCTCCTTCTTTCCCAAGTTCACAATCATCTATGCCTACTCCTACTCCTAGTCCTTCCACGGTTGGTAGTAGTGTTATCTTAAGAGGAAAGAGGAAGGTGATTGGTAGTGATAAGGCAGCCTCAGTTGAGTCCATGTTTCAAAACCAAGCACGAGAAACCACTGAATCCTCCATTGCCAAATTCTTTTTTGCCCATGCCATTCCATTTCATGTGGCCCGTTCCTCTTATTTCAAACAAATGGTGAAAGACATAGCCACTGTTGGTCCTTCATTTGTACCCCCTGGAGATCATAAGCTACGCACCACCCTCCTAGACAAAGAGTACTCCAAAGTTAATGTGTTAATGGAGGAGATGAGGCAAACATGGATGAGGATGGGGTGCTCTATAGTGATGGATGGGTGGACTGATTGTAGACGTCGGCCACTCATCAATGTCATAGTCACATGCCCTGCTGGTTCTTATTTTCTTAGAGTCGTAGATTGTTCAGGGAGACGTAAGGATGCTGACTTCCAATTTTCCATTTTGAGAGATGCCATAGAGGAGGTTGGGGCTGCAAATGTGGTGCAGGTGATCACCGATTCAGCACGTGTGTGCAAATCGGCTGGGTTGATGGTGGAGGGTACTTACAGCACATATTTTGGACCCCATGTTGTGTTCATGCATTGAACAATGCATTGAAAGACATAGGGAAGATGGATTGGGTGAAGAAAACGGTGGCAGAAGCTAGAGAAATTCAGATGTTCATTTGCAACCACCACACCTCACTTGCTCTTTTCAGGACATTTTCAAAGAAGGAGTTTCTCAAACCTGTTGATACAAGGTATGCCATTTACTTCATTTTGTTTCACTTTCAATTTGTATTCATAATCTGATTTTGTTTTAAATTTTTATTTTTTAATGAATCATTGAATTAATGAATGTAGATATGCCACATACTTCATCCTATTGGAGAGGATGGTTGAGGTGCATGAGCCTCTACAACTGATGATGGTCAATGCTGAGTGGACTAGATGGCCTAATGCAAGTTCTACTCAAGGAAAGAGCATCAAACAAAAGATCCTCGATGATGATTGGTGGGCCAATGTGAGGTAAGACATATTAGATGGCTGATTTTCATATTAAATTTCTGATTTTAATATTTTAATTTTATTGTCCAATGTTCCAACTTTTGAAGTTTCTAACATGTCAATTAACTTGTCAACTAATTATTTTGAACTTTTTGTTTGCATTTTGCAGATATATTTGCTCCTTCATCTTGCCCATTGTAGATGTCATTAGATATGCTGATACAGACTCTCCTAGTCTTGGAGAGATATATGAGACATTTGACACTATGCTTGGGAAGATCAGGCAAGTTATTTTGGCAAAGGACCCCACTTTGGATTTATATGAGCAACACATTAGGCCCATTGTGACGTGGAGGTGGAATACAATGAACACCCCGCTTCATATGGCTGCCTTTGCTCTAAATCCAAAATGGTATGCACCAAGGGATGGTAGGGTGCCTCCATGTGATGATGCTGAGGTTTTAGATGGGTTCACACGGGCCATTGAAAAGATTTATCCACCCGAGCAAGCTTCACTACTTCAGTCACAATTTCTAGACTTTGCTAATCTTAACGGCCCAAACTTGAGTAAACCACAGGCGAGGTTGGATAGAGCTATATTAGCTCAATCGAACCCTATTGGATGGTGGACCTATCATGGGAGAGATACACCGCAGTTGAAGATACTTGCCACTCACCTTCTTGCACAGGTTGCTAGTTCCTCTACTGCAGAGAGGAATTGGTCCACGTATAGCTTTATCCACTCCCTCATGAGGAATAGACTTACCTCTAGATGAGCGGAGAAGCTAGTGGCCGTTCATAGTGCTCTTCGGCTACAGGATCGGCAAACTCCAGAGTATCGACAGACTCCAGCTCTACGGTGAGATATTGATCCCGAGGATGCAGCTCAAGTAGATGAGGAGGAGACAGCTGAGGGCTTGGTTGGGGTCCCATTGGCTGAGGAGGAGCATTACAGTGGCAGTGACTCAGAGGATGACTCTGATTTTGATGCAGTTATGAGAGATGATTAGGGGCAGCAGTGTTCTTTGTTTATTTTGTATTCATTATTGAGATACGATATTGTATTTTGATTTTCATAGCAAACTAAAACTTTAAAACTATATGGCAGCAATGTAGCCTTTGGGCATTTTGATATAAGTTTATAAATTATAACTTGGAGGTTGTTTCATGATTCGTGTAACTGTATGTTAATTTTGAATGCGTATTGAGTATTGGCATAATGTTGAACACAAATGTTATATGTTAATGTTCTATAATGTGTATTATGCATTCCTTATTCATGTTATCTATTGAATATTTAAAATTTCCCTATTTTTTATATAGCCGTCCCTGCCGTCCCTAATTTTGGCCTCAAAAATCGGAAACTTGGGGACTCTTCCCGCCGTCCCCTGCCGTCCCCATCCCGGAAACTTAGGGTAACCTTGGCTTGGTGTGATCATGAAACACTAGATTTGTCAAAGAGCTTGATGCAACTCTGATTGTCACAGTACACTATTGTCAGCTTCAACATCTGATTAGTAAGATTTTATATCAACAGGCGAAGCTAGATAGCTTCACAACTACTAGAAAAAGCTGCTATATATTTTGCGTCAGCTGAACCTAATGCTACTATTGCCTATTTCTTGTTGAACCTGGATATTATTCTTGATTTTAAGCTAAAGCAAAACCCTGAAGTGCTCTTTTTGGTGCAAGAATCAAAATGTACTAAGACACGCAAAATATTTCAACCCGTAATGAATTGTGCCCTTCAAGCATTAGAGCACATGTTTTGCAGTAATCCACTGAACTTGCCTTGGCTCATCCATAGATTGACTTAATGTATTGGCTCATCTATAGATTCGTATCCACAATGAGGCACTTTAGCTTCAATTCCATTGCCTTCCTTATGCTTTGAGAGATGCCATAGTCTTCATCTAAATTACTAGATTGAATTGTTAAGATGTAAATATTCAATATCAAGAAATATTGCAGACTATTAACATAAATCACATGTACTAGAGATTCCTGGTGGTTAGTTTCCCTGATTTTTCGATGTATGCAGAATCAGAAATATTCTAAGGTTGGGTTACACCATAAAATTTTCTTGAATGAAACATTCAACTCATGCCCACAGGGAACTCAGGCACCCGGGCAGTGAATATTCAATTGTATTTCGTTTAAAAAAGAAGATATTCATGTAGTCCGGAATGCATGACTATGATCTTGTTTAATCTCACTGATGAGTGGCTACAAAGTATGGGATATTCATGTCATTCAATGACTAAGTGTTATGTGATCACATGATAATACTGTTGTAAATTTTATGTTGAAGCTACATGTTAAAGATTAAAACATCTATATTAAAGAAAAGAAGTTGCATGAGAGAGCAAAATGATAAACTTGAAAGATATGAGATTAAACATATAGAATAGCATTAGCTCTTCAATTTTAAATTCATGATATATTTCATAAGAAGTGCCTATATATATAGTTAGCAAAGTGATTCTATTGAACTTACTTGTGAATTTAAAATGAAACCAAAATGAATTATTGAAATAAGATCTATAAATTTAAAGAAGAATATCGATGAAACAAAAATAAAATGGAAACGTTATGCTGTTGACAATACCTCATTAAGGATGAATGTATTCATAGTCACTACCTTCATTTATAGATTATGTGTTCTCTAAGCTGTGATGCAGATGCATCTCATGCTACTAAGGATAGCACCTAAATTATAGGAGGAGAAATGTTATGGGAATTTTTCACGAAAGTGAAAAGAAAGTTATTTTTTCTACAAAATAACCCTTTAGAATTACAAGGGAGATAGAAAACTAAAGGTTAGTATGATCCGTTAGTTAAAAGGAGGGGTAGTAATGAATATTTTAATAGATTCCTTTTCTTAGAGAGGAATAATACTATTTATTAAATAAATTAAAGAAACCCTTTGTGAAAGGGTGTGATGGTTTGAAAACCACCTCTTAAGGGATTATATAAAGCATTTAGTGAGACATGGTAAGAGGATGGTGATCATACAAGGGTGGTGGTGGTTTTGGTGGGCCATGGGCATTGGAGAAGGTGCACATAAATTGTGTCCAACTCGAGGTACAAAGTACACTGAAGATTATCCTAGCCAGGGCTTGTTGAGTAGTTGCTCTGTTATGCATGTTTTACATGTTATGTTTTGAATAAAAATGGTTTCTTCCTAGAGTGTGCCATAGCCTATGAGGACCAAAACCAATAAAATCTTCCATGGGTGAGAATGTCCTTTCCAAGTGCTCTACTTCAGAAAAGTATATAACCTGCTATTATTCAAAGATATTCAGAATTATAAAAAAATGGGATGTTAATTTAATTAGATTGCCAAAAGATATTATTTGCTTCCTTTCAATAATATTCGTATTGTTGAATACAATTTTATATATATCAATTATGGTGATATTAATGGCTAAAGGCTTAAAATAGTTAATTTTGAGAAAACTTTAAAATCTTTAAACTTAGATAATGACATTAAC
Organism: Sequoia sempervirens; assembly: GCA_007258455.2. NCBI lineage: Eukaryota > Viridiplantae > Streptophyta > Pinopsida > Cupressales > Cupressaceae > Sequoia > Sequoia sempervirens. The sequence goes on along the minus strand of VDFB02325740.1, from coordinate 311,672 downwards.
AAATCTGCTATCATACAAAATTAACTCTGATATATTAAATCTATCTAATTTTATACTCTGAAGAAATGTATCATTACGCTTCTGCCTCAAGATTTACAATAAATGTGTAACAATTTTGATTTCCATCTTTCATTTCCATCTTTAGCCTTAATCAACTCCTCATTATATAAAGGGCATTGCCCTCAGATGGCTACTTATATTTGAATAATGTGGTTTGGGGTTTGACTGTATTCGATTTACCCTCGTAATTATCTTTACACTTGATTAATTGTTAGTTATTTTGGAAAACTTAGGGTTTTGTTTACTCTTGTATTTTCTATTAAACTGAATGTCTTTGACTACACTTACCTACTTTGGTCATTTGTGAACATTAATCAAACTTCTTTCATAGTTTTTTTCCTTCTATAAAGCATTTTGATTTCAAGGATGCCTCCAATATAGAATGTAATAAGAACCTTAAAGCAAAAGTGCCATGACTTTAGGGAGCATATTTACTTTCTTTCAATACCCATCCTTTAATGGATTGAATTTCCCTTCTCTCATAGAAGAATCTAATAAGATGGGAGCTTCCAATCATATTAAACAATGAATTTTAAATAAAATTATGATTAGTTCTAGTAGGCTGTACTCCTTGACCTAACAAAGATATGGACTTAAAGAGCCAACTCAGAACTATCCATATTTGCACCTTATAAATGCCATAGACCTTAATCTTTGAAAGATTCCTTAATTTTTTAATCATGTGGCTTGAGGTTTAGCTTCTTCAGAATTACCCCTATAGCCACCGTTACAAAGTTTTAGTGATTATGGAAAACCTAGGGCTCCTTTTACCCTAGTAATTTTCTATTCTAACTGAATGTGTTTTTTAATCCATTTACCTACTTTAGTCAGTCATGGGCATTAATTTAGTTCATTTCTTTCTAGAGGAGCATATGATTTCAAGGATGATTCCAATATAGAATGTCATGAGAACTTCAAAGGAAAAGTGCAACAGATTTTTAGAGAATACTATAATTAGAAATTAATTGATCTTTGAAGTTTTAATATGAGCCATGTACTACATTGTTTAATAGTTAATACCTGCATCTTAACAGATTAATTTATCCTTCTTTCTCTCGTAGAAGGATATAATAAGGTCAGAACTTATAGGTTATTCACAACAATAAATTTGAAAGAAAAGTGTGATTATATACAACATGAATTTAAAAGAAAAGTTGTACACTTTGACCTAAAATTGATCTGAATTTAGAGGGCTAACTCAGAACTTTCAACTACCATTATTTGCATCTTATGAATCCCATTGACCATTAACATGATTCCAATCAATACTAACGAATGGCCTATCACCTGTCTAGAAAGATCCTTATATTCTTTAACTAAGTTGTCTGAGAAAACATTTCAAGAAAAAGAGGAAAACAAAAAATCAAATGCAGACACAATGTGATACATGAAACAGAATCCTGAGGATCAAATCTAAAAGAACCTGTCAGAGGAGATGATAAAACTGAGCTCCAGACGTCGTTTTTTAGGAAATGCCCTTGTTACCCTGCACCTGACAACCTGTCCAACATGAAATGCAGATTCTGCTTCTGTGCCTGGATCTAGACCAAGCTCAGTCCTGCAGTGGCAAGCATCATATAAGTATTATCAGCATATAACATATAATCAAGAGAGAATTCCTAAAGTATCTCCACACTAATACAGCCAAGCTTAAAAACAATGTAACGATAACAGCTAGTATGTCAATTTCACAAAGATCCCATGTTTCTAAGGTTTGCTACACATAATTAGCATATCTTTCTCCCTGTGAGAGAATTTGCATGTTCAGAAGTTCAATTTTAATATGCAGTGTTGCTCGATCAAAATTGCTCTAATATGGTTGAAAAATGTTTGGCTTCCACCGGCAGATTTCCCTCATTCTCCCCATATAATCAGCCACATGCACAAGCCTATCTTGTTACAGTCTAACATGGAGTTCCTCATAGCCTAATCAAGTGATTGGGTTAATTATTCTTCGAATTTAACCAAAAATTGGATTCAGTCCCAGCTCATATATGCCAATTCAGGTCATTCCTTAATACCCCATTCCTTTGTGGATCTATCTCCCATTGGTTGAAAGAATCAGGGACCAATTAACAGTGAGGATGGCTGAACCTGTAACTATCAGATATTTATATCAAGAATTTTAGCCCAGTTAGACTGGTGGTTTTTAAAGAGCCTCCAAGTCATTTTCTGATTGCTCGGTTGAATTTCAATAAAGCTTTGATATTGAGCCCTCTTATTTTTTTCTTTTTCACCATCCACCATCCTACAAGAGGAAATTTTAAGGAGTTTCCAGTAGCTTGCCACAAAAACGACTTCTGGATTTTTCTAATGACATTTGGGACTGATTTCAGAATGTGTGGAATAGCCATTAAGTTTAACACAATTGTTTGGAGCATCACTCTTATCAAGAGTGTTTGTCCAGCTAAGGGGAGCAATCTAATGGTCCTGCAACTAATACTATGATTCCAGACTTCCTTTTTATACCATGGAGACAGAAGCATAGGTAAATGTAGGGGAGAGTTCCTTCTTTGAATTCCAGAATTCACAGAATTTTGGATTTGGAATTCAGTCCTGCATTTCAGAAACAACTGTTAATTCCTTGAAATTAATGAGCTGCCCCAAAGCTGATTGCTGATTTGGGAGATTTTAGTGCAGTCAAGGATTGGGGTCCTGTTGATATGTGTTTTGTGACACACCGAACATCAGAATAAAGAGTCCAAAGACGCTCTATCCTCTCTTGAAAAACTACCGCGTATGCTAAGATTGCAAAAAAGATCATATGGCAATTCCAATGTTTCTTCAGTCAGGTGTTGACGTGTGGATAAGCTCAATGGTAGTTGTGATATGCTGGTAATACACAAAGGGACTTATGCTAGGCTCGTTCAATTCACAATGAAGGTTTAGGCAATGAAGCTCTGTTGTTTGGGTCTTGGATCAAACAAACTAAAAAAGGAGATAAGGGTTTAGAAGTTATAATCTACTCCCTAAGAATTCAAGAGACGGTATTAACTTGGTGAAACCAATAACCACACTTTGTTTCGCCACACTTAGGACAACTACACAAAGTGGGTGCATCTTCAAGGGAGTATGCTTATGATTTTCACGTCATGAATAACTACCATCAAATCGAACAATATTTATCCAAATAGAAGTTAAGCATCCACAAAGTAAGCTCATGCTAACTTTACGCATTGAACGAAAATCATCCATTCAAAGAAAGTATGAGCAAAAGTTTCACCATAAATCAATACTTATCAGATCTTGCATTCGTCTAACATACATAAAACAAAATCTAAACTATGATGAGGGATAAGAACCATGCCAACTCCAAAATAAGAGAAGTAATCACCATCAATTTGAACAATACATTATTTATTACTTTGGCAGTCTGTAATGTCCCCTCCAAAGTGAGACATTTGTATTCAGTAGATTAGCCTATCATTGTGACCCTCATAGGCTAATGAAGGTGTTGAGAGGGTCTTCTAAGAATTGTATCACCTCCAGCATTCAGTGATGATTAGCTCTGGCTTTCGTTTGAGGCTTCCGGGACTCAGTTTGCTCAACTTACTATTTATAGTAAGTCAAACATGGACAGAGTGGATCCCTTACTATTTTTAGTAAGGCATGTGATCGGATGAAGAATCATCAGATGAGTCCCCAGTTCAGATGGCGTATTAAGAGATGATGAATTTAAGGAGTTATTAATGTTATTTGGCTTAAATAACATTAATTAATTAAAAGGTGTTATTTTAATGTTATAGCTTAAAGTTATAACTTGAGGGTCAAAACGTCATTAAAAGGGGGCCAAATTAATGAATTAATTATTAATGGCCAACTCCTAAGTTTTGAGTGAAATATTAAAAGGATGCGAGTAAATAACATTTTTAATGTTATTAATTGCCTTTTTGGAGAAGTTCGAACTTCTCATGAGAGGATATATATTTCACTTTGAGGTTATTTGATATTCATTGGATTGTGATTGTTGTTGACGAAGTTTTTGTCTGAGAGTGGAAGCCAAGGGTTTTCAATCCCCATGCCATTGGAGAACATTACTTCTTCAGTGTTTGCAGCCATTTGAAGCAATGAAATACATGTTGAATTTGGTATTTTGTGGGCATCATTCAGATGTTCTATTGAGCAGATCGAAGAGACCAAGGGTTTCATCTTTTGTTCAGAGATTCTCAAGTTAAGGGATAGGCGATTGCAGATTGCCTTATTAAAATAAAAACCAGATTTGAAGAAGAGGTACGGCTAAGTATTTCTCAGCCTTTTATTGCAGCAGGGGTCGGCCTTCTTGAAGAGGGGCGATTTTGTCTTAAGGGGGTTCAAAAAAATCAAAGAAAAATACTAAGAGGTGTGCCCAAGCCTAAGGAAGATATCCACACCATCCAGGATCGAAAAGGCAACCTGCAGAGGGAGAATCGAACCATTCAATGAGTTGTTTTTTTGGCTGAAAGTGGTGATCAGCAGCTGCATGTTTTCTATTTTATTCAGGTATGACTGTCATAACCTAATCTAGTGAATATTGATCAAATAAGTAAATATTGGTGAAGACATTATCCTAGTTGTTTGTATTCCTTTATGTTTTGCATTTATTTCCTTTGCAAATATTTCAATAAAACATAAAAAAAACAGAAAACCCTCATTAAACATCAAACACACAAAACCAAAAAAACAGCATCAGAAATAAGGGCACGAAGTGTTATTACACAATCGTATGCAACAATTTACTTATCTCAAAATGTTTTGCAACATGCTCCCCCTGTTTTACAAATGAGGGGCGAGCTCAATTTATAGGCTCCCCAATTACAATTCAATGGCCAAGATTAATTTCGAATCAACGGCCGAGATTACAAAATAAAACCCTAATTAGGGTTTGTTACAACTAACTACCTCTCGGCCAATGAGAAAATTACATTCGGGGACACTTGTCCTTCTGCTAAATATGAACCAACAATAAAATAGAAAGTTGTTGCATTATGGAGTGTCAGGTTCATTGAATCTAGACATGCTGACTTGGAACAATTTGATTGGTTGGAAGATGACAAGGCGCCACCTCAGCGTGTTGGATGTCCTTCTGGGTCACTTTGTTCTTTTTCCAAGTACTTGCCTTCGAATATTTTTCCTTGCCAACAACTCTGTCCTTTGCACTTGCATTTGAATCTTTGAGGTATGGAAGTCTCCCCTTGGAGCAGATGTCTAGACTTAAAATTATTAAGCTTTGACATTCCTTCAAGTGCCTTGAATTTGGAGAAGAACTCCCCTGTGCTTTCGCCACAATGGAGGAAATTGGAGCTTTCTCTGTGAAGTATTTCCCATACTTAGCCAAATTTTGACTATTCCATTTTGTAACACCTTCAGGTGGACTATTCAACATTTAGCCAAGATTTTGGCCATCTCGATGCTAGAATGAACTTTTCCTGTGGACTTGCCTTCACATCCCCGGGTGACTTTACCCTTCTCATGCCAAGGCGGACTTTGAACTTGCCTTGACATTCCTTTCCCTTAGGCTGGGCGGACTTCATCACATGTTTGACAAGTGCATGGGCGGACTTCATCAAGTGCTTGACAGTGTTCTCTTCAAGGTAGGGTGGACTTCAAGACCTTCATGCCATGATGCAAGGGCAGACTTTGCTCTTGTTCTTCCATCTCCATGGCGGACATTGCACTGGATTAGACATTCCTTCTCAAGCATGGGCGGACTTTGAACTTGCCTTGCCATTTCCATCTTGGGCGAGCTTGAAGGTTGGACATGATGCTTTCCATGCCAAGGGCGGACTTGCTCAAGTCTTGGACACTCTTCCTTGGGCGACTTTCTTGATGTGCATGTTATTGAATTTCTTGCTATTACCTGTATCTTCTGAAACAAAAACCTTCGCCATGTGATTTTTTTCTTGCTTTTCATGATTTCTCCTTGCTTTTTATAATTTTTCCTTGCTTTTCACTCTTGGAGGCACAAAATCTTCGATTCTAAAGATGGAAATGCTGACTCCATGACCTGCAAAACCTTGGCACTTTCTAAAAATAGAAAAAAGCAAAAAGCAATCTTTCTAAAAATAGTAAATCCCGGATTGGTTCAAAAGTGCCAAAAATAGAAAAAGCAAAAAGCAAAAAAGTAGAATCCCTAAAAAATAGGAATTGTCAAAATTGACTCAAAGCAATGGCGTTCCTCGTCCTCCGGACCTTCTGAGCACTTCGACGACATCTAGGCACTGTCTTGGGCTTGAATTTTCTACTTGGCTCGGATGATTCCTCAAAACTCTAACTCCTCATTGTAAAAGAAACATGGTGATTAGCAGTTGAGACACCAAGGCAAAAAAAAGGGGGTCCCCATTTGCAATGGGGCGATGTGTGAAAAGGTCACAACAGGTCCCAAAGTTAGGCAACAAGTACAAGAACCTTCACACACAAGTAAGTAATAACAGCAACAATGGATTACCGTAATTCAGAAATTACAACAGCAAATGACAACATTCTTTTTATATTCACAAAAGGACCGACAGGGAACTCAGGTGCCCAGGCAGTACCCTGGACGTACATGGGGACGAACCTGCACCATACCAGGACCAGTACCGGACCCACACGTGTACCTGAGTCAAATATGAAGGACCCGGAAACATAGCTCAGCGGACATAATAAATTCTCCAATGGCTTTTCCATTCTTTCAAGGGAAGATTCTTGCTAGCATTCTCTTGGTCAAAGAGGTACCCATAATTGTCAAATGCTGAGCAAATATTTAAGGGGGGTTATAAGATGAAGCCCAATGTTTCACAAACAAGCCTGATTTTTTAAGGAAACAAACACCCCTTGAAAGATCTGGTCCTTTTCCATGTGTGATCCACAAATGGCCAAGAAATAACCTTTTGTTTTGCAAATAGATATATGGGACCGCCACTTGATTCTCAATTTTCCCAAAGCCAAAGAAATGAATGCTCCAATAATTTTGTCAATTAGGACAAATATTTTGAGCATCTAGATTCTTTGCTCCAATGATGAGGAAATCATTGGAGGATTCTCCTGTTTTAGATAGCAATCATTCACTTTTGAAAATGAGATTTGGATTTCATATTGAAACAAGTGGCATGATGAGAAGAGGGATTTGAGATCCTCCTTGAATATGTGGTTATGAACATGGGTTACCACTCTTTGAAGTTTTTAAAGGGGAAGTAGGTAGCCGAACCTAGATATCTAGAGGAAGCCACTGCCTACTTGAAGAAGAAAGAGTCTTTCAGTGTAGCAAGACAGCCTGTAGAGTTTGTGAGTCAATGATGATTGGAAGAGATATGTGGCAGGTCTGTAGTAGAGACAGAGGGGCCATAGAGCTATGGAGGGCACTAGAAGGCAAATCAGTCTTCCCCAGAAGCCCTATTACTTGGTGCCTTCTTGTATTTCAAGGACCAAGCATGCCAAGGTGGTTGGAATAATAGGATATGTGGGGAACAATGGCATAGGCCTGGGGACATGATATTATCATGTACATGAGGATTTGAAGTAGCCAACTTGTGGCACATGCAAATCATGTTCAAATACGACAGACCCAATGGCTAATTTTTGTACTATGCCAAATGCATAACCTAATGCGTTGAGGGTTTACCTAATATGGCCCAGCCAGCCCCATTCCACCCCAGCTATAATTAGATAATAGGTTATATAAAAGGCGCATTTAATCTTATAAATCATCACGGACGATAGGTAACTAATTATAAATCCTATTGAGTAGTAAAGTTAGATTAGGGATTGGATTAGGATCTCATAGATGGGCATGAGTTGAATGCTTCGTTCAAGAAAAATTTATGGTGTAACCCTACCTTAGAATATTTCTGATTCTGCATACATCGAAAAATCATACAAACTAACAACCAAGAATCTCTAGTACATGTGATTTATGTTAATATTCTGCAATATTTCTTGATATTGAATATTTGGGTCTTAACAATTCAATCTAGTAATTTAGATGAAGACTATGGCATTTATCAAAGCATGAGGAAGGCAATGGAATTGAACCTAAAGTGCCTCATTGTGGATACCAACATGAAATGTCAGCAAGCATGATGAATCAGAACCCTTCTAATGTTCTGGATAACTTACATTTTTGAATTACTGTGGGAAGCATACATAGATTCCATGTCACCTTTATCAACATCCAATTTGACTGTAAATCTGTTGTGCCCAATTTTTGACTTGTTAAAAATTGGGATAACCTATCAAAATTTTGATAAAATTTGAAGATTTTCTCTTCTAAGGAACGTATTACGAGGTACAAAGATTAGAAAATTTCAATTTTAGGTCTATAGTCCTTTGGGTTAGCACTTTTCACTCACTCTCGTCCGTTTTCGTGAAATTCTGAGTCATTTTTAGTGTGATTTTGGTTAATTTCGGGTTTTTCTGGCATCACTGCAAGTTGGGAATTTAGCTTCTCATTGTAAGTTAATAATAGGAACTTTCATCTCCATTACAAGTGTTTTTCTTTTTAATTTTCTTTTTAAAGCCTTTTTTAGGAACTTTTTGTATAAATTGCAAGTGTAGGAACTTTTTAAGTTCTTTGCAAGTTACTTTTTCACTTAAGTTACTTGTAATGACTTCAAAAAGTTCCGATTTCACTAAAATCACTTGTAATTACTCTAAAATGGTCCGATTTCTTTTATTTTTGCTTGCATTTGCTCCTCAAAAGCCTGATTTCACTTAAAGTCACTTGCAATGACTTGAAAAAAGCCCAATTTCACTTAAAGTCACTTGCAATGACTTGAAAAAGGCCCGATTTCATTTTAAATCACTTGCAATCACTTTTAAAAAGTCCGATTTAAGTTAAAAGTAACTTGCAGCATGCATTCAAAGGCCCGATTTGAGTCTTTCATCTAAATTTACTTGCAATTGCTTTTCTTAAACCCGATTTCACTTGGTGCGAACTTGCAAAAGCCTCAAAAAGCTCCGATTCAAGTTTACTTCATTTTGAAATCACCTCTTTGCTTGCTTTGAGTCATAAAAATCCCGACGCCATTAATGGAGAGTGCAGTTTGTGTTTGAATTCCCTTCTTCACCTCTTTTCATGGCGGATTTTTGAATGTTCAACTGCAATAAAAGGGTTCTCAGCTGTGATTAATTAAACTTCTTTGGCTGCATTTTTACAAAGGCGCCCAGGGTTTTCTTCTCCTTTTTGTTTTGCCAACTCTTGTTGCAGGTATGGTTCTTTTTATCTCTTCTTATTTTAGTCTCTTGTTTCTATTTATTTCTTCTTTGCTCGCCATTCTTTGAAGATAAGTTTGTATATTTTAAAAAGAAAAGTTTTCTACTGAAAACGCGTTTTTCCAAATACGTGTTTCTTCACACGTCCTTGCTGGAAACGCCATGCCATTAAACATGCCTCCATTGAAAACGTGTTTTCATTCATTCCATTTCGCCTCCATTCAAAAATACACCCTCATTCAAAACGTGTTTTCCTTCATTCTTCATTTGCTCAAACGCCTTCATCTTTCCTATCAGCTGAAAACGTGTTTTCTTCCTTTCATTTTCATACACCTTTCCTGTCATTTCAAAATGCGTTTTCATTGTTCTCATTTTACATACTCTTCTTTGCTGAAAACGTTTTCTATTTGCCCTTCATTCATTTCATTTCCATTCGCCTTTCATTTATTTCATCCCATTCTCATTTTCATTCCATCCCATACATATTCACATTCCTTCATAATCCCATTTTCATTTTCTGAAAAAGAAGAAAAGAAAGAAAAAAGTTGCCCTTGGAAGAAAATCGGGTTTTTGCCAACACATTGCAAGTAGGAAGTTTTGGTCAAGGATGCAAGTTAAAAGTTTTGAAAATAAAACTTGCAATAACTTCTTAAAATCCCGAAAATGCACTATTCACTTGCAGCCAGCCTCTAAAATCCCGAAATGCCTTATAAGTGCCTAAAAGTTGGACTTTTTAAGCTTGATTGCAAATGCAAGTTGAAAGTTTTGACTTGTACTTTTCAAAGATGTAATTTAACTTTTCAATTTGTCATGAAAAGCACATGTCCCTTTTACTTGCAATCAGCCTCCAAAGATCCGAAATGAGTTATAATGCTCATTTTTTGCCCTCATACAGCAAAAACACCATTTCGAGTTAGAGCCTTCACCATGTCTACACCTGTTAATGTTGATGATGTCTTAACTTTATGGAATTTTCATCGCAGCCTTGCAGATTCTTGTTCGATGACGGAGGAACCAACTTCTCCACCAAACAAAAAGATGAAATACAAGTATGATAAGTATCAGAATGAGATTCCTCCTTCTCATGTTGTCTCAAACATTGAAGAAATCAGAGACACGAAGATCGGACACATTGATATGTCTGAGTTTCTTAAAAGAACTATGAAATCAACTTCTCATCATATGCAGTTGTTGTTGAGAAGTCACATCCATTTGGTTTCCTCTTTTCCTGTTGCTTCCCTAGAGCCAGAGTTTGTCCTTGCATGCGCAGCTCAATTTGACAGAGAATCCAAAACTATTAAAGATGATGATGGTAATGTGGTCATTAGGCTTGATCCAGAAACCATTAATAGGATTTTCAGAGTTCCAGATGCACCAATATATTCAGACATCTCAATAAAGAGTGCTCTTGATCATTATGAACAGAAGAAAACAGATTGTATACAGCACATGAATACTAAATGGCTTTTGAAGCGTCGAACTTGTGTGTCTTGGTGGCCTAAGCTATACCGATCTGAATTCAAAGAAGAAATCAATGATATAATCACACTCTTGAGCAGGATAATGGGGTTGAAATTTTCAAATGTTTTTGAGAAATGGATGTACAAGTTCATAGTGGTGATAAGGAAGGCACAGCACCCAATCTTTTAGGGTGAAATAATCAGCAATAGTTTATGTGAGCAGCTTGCACAAGTTCCCACTACGCTCACATTCTACATGAACTCTTATTTGGTCTACATAGCAGCTTCATTGAGGCAATTTCTAGGCCTTTCTACCCAAGGACATAGATCACTAGTTCTAGTTTGGGAGTACTATGATCAGTTGCCTTTGAGACCAAGCAGGATTCATTATACAAAGAGTACAAGACGCATTCTTTCGTCATTTCATGTGTCTATTTGACAAGACCTTGCAAAACAACAGAGTATCTGACGCTGCTTGGAAAAAGGTCAATGAATATGGTTGTCTCTTCCTTCAGTTTCCTACTTTTACCTACATGAGAGTTGGTTGTTTTGAAGATCAGCCATACATGCTTCCAAGATATCCAACAGATAAAATCATTCTAATGGAGCTTGCAAGACAATTGATGACAGTGCATGCACGACAAGCTGTACAACATAAAGCTGGAGTAAGTATCTCATCTCATAATCCATTGCAAATTGGGAGATACTCTTTGACAACTACCTCAAAGGCAAAAGCAATGGAAACTGAAATTCAGGAGATCAAATTAAAAAGATTCAAGGTGAGAACAGATTTTGACTACAGGGCAATGAAGGGCAAGATAAAGAGAGCCTTCACACATGTACATCGTCTTGAAGATATTTGGGTGGATCTTCAAACAGAGGACATCTATAAAATGGACTATTGCAGACTCACAGTTGAACAAATTATAGATGTTAATCTGACCTTGATCCCAGAAGGAGTGATTGATGATGGGCAGATTTTAGATCCAGAATATGAGGAACAAAGGGTTGTTGACGCTTCTATTCCAGCAATACAGTGGTCTCATAAAGAATCAAGTTCTATCTTTAACAGATTTCAATCAGTCTTGGCAAATACTAATTCTTGGCTCAAGAGCATAGGTGTCAAAACTATAAAAATCAGAGTTAGTGATGATGATGATTCAGCTGGACCTGTTGGATTGAAATCAGAAGTCAGAGATAAGTCCAAGGAAGGTGCTTCTTCTTCTGGAACCAGAATCAAGTTAAAAGTCAGTCATGCTGTGGAAAAACCTTTGGAGAAAACAACATTAAAAGGGAAGGAAGTTAAAGAGACGCAGATCCAAATCATCGATCAACAAGAAGGAGAGGTTCTTGAGTCTCCTACTGCTCTAAATATGATGTCTCCTCATATTGATGCTACACCAGTATCAATATTGTCTCCCATGTCTCAAATTGATAGTGATGTTGATTCTTTCTCAACGGTTTTTGTTCCTTCTATTGCTCCTACGGAAGTTGCTCTTCATACATCAATTTCATCCACATTGACCACTTCTATGCAGAACATGCATGATAATTTGGAGAATGTTTTTGATGCCAATCCGATGTATCCAATGACATCACAGATGACACTTCCAGAAATAGATACATCAGCTGCAAGTTTTGATTGTTTTATGGCTAATGCTAATCACAATACGCCATCTAAACAAACTTTTGTTGCAATTCAAACTGAGACATCTCCTAGGGTAACAACTATGGTACAAAATGAATCTGTTTCTGCACAAACCACGATTGTTGTTTCAAATACAAATACATTGGATCTTCCTCCATGGTTGAGTTCAATCACTTTAAAGAGAAAGAAACAGGCAATTTCTCCTGATGTATTTGATTCCCAACAGTTGAAGAAATCAAAGCCAAAAGTTGCAAAGAAAGCTAAAATGGTTTCACGGGTGGTTGTGGACAGCAATAGGATGAAGTATGCAGAAATAGCTGAACCTCTTGCAAACAAGTCACCAGAAGAGATGCAAGTATCTAACTACAAATTCACCAAGGTGGATTTAGGCAAACAAACACATGCTAGCATGATGCAAGATGCCCAAAGTTCAGTAACAGTCTTGACACACAGTTATAATGAACTCTTGGCAAAGAAAGAAAAGCTGAAAGAGGAGAATGCACAACTTGTTTCGGTAATTCAAAAGATTACAAACTCTTCAGAGCAAGTTAATCCATTAACTTCTTTTACCTCTGAAGAATCAGTCAAGCAATTCGAGAAAATTGCACAAAAGGCTAAAGCAGTTGATTCTTGGGCAGCACAGCTGATTGATCAAGGTATACCAGTAATTGAAAAGGCATTACAAATTTTGAGTACTGTCAGAATAGCAAGAGTAAAGATGAATCAGACTTTGGAAGCTTTCAAGCAAAGTTTGGATTCACTTGAAAAAGATTTAAAAATATGGCATGAGATGGATCAAGTCAAGCTAGAAAATCTACGCAGCAATTCAATCATACCAAAATTCAAATGTCTTGCAGAATTTTAAATCACAAAGGAGAATTACTTGCAACTGATGTGGTTACTACAGAAATAGCAACAAATCTTCGTCAAGAGCTGGAATCAGAACAGTTTACCATGGATTCAATTTATAAATTTGTTAATCATCGAATGATCCTTGATAAGATGCAAACTGTTTATGAAGAACATAGAGAAGCAACAATAAGGTATTTTGATGTAATCCTTAAGACTGTTGTAGTTGCCAAGAATACACTAGGCCCCGATTCAGATGAGTTGCAAGAAATTATCAGCAAATTTTAGTCTTTCAAAGCTAGGACTGAAATGGAATAAAAGTGTTTTATCTTTATGTATTTTGTTTTCGACAAATTACATGTAAAAATAAATTTTGTAATCGCAAGTGTTTCTTTCACTTGCAGTTTTGTAAATTGTAATTACATGTAATCAAATTACAGGTCAAAATAATTTAGGACTGTAATTTGGAATAAGTCAATTACAAGTAGTTGGTGGTTGAGAGAATTTTTCAAGTTAGTTGGGATCCTCCCACATTTTTCTCATGACCTCTCTCCTATAAATACTTGAGAGGGTCCTTTGTAATTTTTATCTTTTTGGCAAGCAAGAAAATTCTGCAGAATTTTGTACTCATAAAGACTTTGAGCTTTATAGTTATAAGTTGTTATTTTTCAAGTAATATCAAAGAGTTGGAAATTTCAGACTTTGTGTTGAAGTCCTACTTTGCATTCATTGTGTTCTTATGTCATTTTGGAGCATTACTTTGTGATTTGGACATTGTAGAAAATCACTAAGGAGAGCTTCAATTGAAATATTTGCAGACTTTGTGCTGTGAATGTTGAAGGTTGAATTCATAATTTGAATTTAGAAATCAAGAAGAATTGCAAGTCTTTGTGCTCGTAATAATTCTCATTTGTGGTAATTAATAGATACATCATACTTGCAGACTTTGTGTTGTCTTGTGATGTATATTGTCATTAGATTATCTTTTAAAAAGGGTAGATAGGATCTCAGATTTTCAAGACTTTGTGCTTGAGATTGTTTTCCCGTCCCGAAGGAAGTGACGAAAGTCTTTGAGCTTTCAGAAAACTTCATTTCTTTTCTCTTGATTTTATTGCAAGCTGCTATAAAAGTTTATTTAAAAGTTAATGTTACTTTTCTGAAAAGAGAAAAGAATTTAATCTTTCCTGAAACAAGAGGAAAGGTTATCGTTCCACCCATATTTGTTCTAGTTAGTAGGAAAGGGGGAGCCTTCCCTTAATTAGGAGAGTTTTTTTCTCACACACTTTGGCTGAAACCACCATTTTGCTAAACCTCACAAGTTTGCAAAATATTCAACCAACAAAATCTAAAAATTATAATAATGTCTGGCAGTAAAGGAGGTCTTTACAGATTAATTGTTGATCTGATCAAGCAAGCAGCCTCGATACATGATAATGACATTGTATGAGCTTTGACACAAGAGATTTGATCACTCGCACCATGGAGCTCTACCTGTTTTGAAGGATATAGTGCATGGATTACCTAACTTCAAGGTAGTTGGTGTATGCAAGCAATATGCGCTTGGCAAGCACATCAAGATTGTTTTTCCTGGCTGTGAGTATATAGATCAAAAGGAATTATAAATCTGATCCATTCAAATGTTTGTGTACCTATGTCAATAGCTTCATTGGCTAGAAATATTTTTTGTGTTTCTTTCATTAATGACTCTTCAAGAAAAACCTAGATTTATTTCATGAAGACCAAAGATTAAGTCTTTGAAATTTTTCAAGTCTTGTGGAAAATTAGATAGGTAGAAGGATTTTGGTGTTGAAGATTCGCACTGGAGGTGAGTATATCTGAAAGGATTTTAATACATCTTGTAAAGGTGTAGAGATCAAGGGGTGTTGACCATGCCTTACAACCCTCAATAGATTGGAGCTACAAAGAGCAAGAACAAGTCCATTATGGAGACTGCTAAGTCTATGATTCATACCTTAAATCTGCCCAAGTTTCTTTGACCTGAAACATGCAATTGTGTGTGTGTGTATCTAATATCTATGTAAAACAAGTGTCATAATAAAGTGTTTAAGGACAAGACTGCAGAAGAAGCCTTCACAAGAGATAAACTTGATGTTTTTCACTTTTGGGTGTTTAGAAGTTCTGTTCACAATCACATTGACGTGCCAAAAAGAAAAGGACAAATTTTGAACCCTCCAACCTTAAGGGTGTCCTTGTACAATGCAATGAATCTTCCAAAGTTTATAAGATATATGTTTCATCACAAAGAAAGATAGTAGTGAGCAGAGATGTTAAGTTTGACGACGATTATTGGTCCATCAAACCTCAAGATCCTCCTATGGAAGTTGAGGACAATGAACACCCTACTGTTCCAAGTTCTAATCAGCAAAATACAGTGGTCCCTACTGCTGCTGATTAGCAAAGTTCTAGTAAGGCTAGAAATACCTCAGCCTCCTCCAAACAGCCAGGATGCCTAAATGGCTTACCCCAACCTTACAAGAGGCACAAGAGCAAGTAAGAGCACCAAAAATATCTTATAGAGTGAGCCATCCAACAAAGAAGTTTCCAAGTTATGACACTTCAACGTCTTCCATCATTGATGTTAAGCCTTTCAATTTTGAGAAGGCAAACTCAAAACAAGTATTGCGAGATACCATGGCAAAGGAGCATAACTCCATTATTCAAAATGATGTTTGAAAGATTGTGTCAGGCCCTCATGGGAAGTCGGTGACTTATTCAAACTGATTGTACAAAGTGAAGCATGCAACAGATGGCAGCATAGAGAAATTTAAGGCCAGATTCGTTGCACATAGGTTCTCTTAAAAAAAGGGAGTTAATTATGATTTATGATTACTTTGCTCCAATTGCACGATACACTTCTATACAAGGAATCATGTCTCTTGCCTCTCATTTTGGTTGGACTTTATATCAAATGGATGAAAAAACAGCCTTTATGTATGGCAAATTAGAGGAAGAGGTTTATATAAACCAGCCTATAGGATTTGAGATGCATGGGCATGACACCAATGTATGTAAGGTAAAAAAGGCCCTATATGGGTTGAAGCAAGTGAAGAACACACAGGAAATACTGAGAGGGCGGGGTGAATCAGTATTTCAACACTTTTCAAAACTTTAAACCAGATTATTCAAGTAAATCAGAAATCAGAACATGAAGTGCATCAACAAACACCATAAACGAGATAAACACTAGGATTACGTGGAAAACCCTTCCGGGTAAAAAACTACGGCAAAATATTGCTTTTATTTATCTCCAAAGGGCACCAACCCTGTTACATTAGTGAGCACCAACTCACTGGAAGCACCAACTTCGATTTCATTTAGTGAGCACCAACCCACCGAGAACACCAACCCTCCTTCGAAGCACCAACTCCGAAAACACCAAAGCACCAACTTCAGTGGCTGAAGCACCAACTCCAGACTTCAAATACAAATCTGCAAAACACTGATTCAGCACTACCTTCACATGAACTGAGAGGCTCTCAACCATATACTTTGTCCAAATCAATTTCTGATTCACAACACCCTTGAAAGCATACTATACTCAGAAAATTTTTGATAACTCAATAGGATAGCAACGATATTAAGAACGTCAATATTATTCACCTCTAGCATAGACAACTGCACTTTTCTCAACACCTTCACTATACCTTGGCTTAACTTGGCTTCAACACAAAATAGCATTTTAAAGAGATGTTCATCATATTACCAGAACTGCACTAAGAGTTCACTTCCAAATCTTTAGCACAATCGATTCAGATATGATAGCATCACATCGAGCTCAACTATGTAACAGTGGTATATTTATGCTCTGTTTCAAAGGCTCCCAAAATCCTTGTCTATCCTAGCCGCACTCCTGCCACAGCACACAACCTCTGAACATGTCTTTTATTCTTCATTTCACCACACTCCTGCTACAGCACACAGCCTCTGAAGCAACACAACTTCAAAGCAACCCCTTTCAAATTCAGCCATCAATGTTGATCATATACTCAACACAAGAATGATATCTTCTAAAATCATTGAGCTCTATATTAACAGTCACAACCTCAACATACAACACCGACAAATGTATATCTTTTATAATAGCAAAGGAATCAATTTTCCCAAAGCTTCACATAAAACCTCTCATTTTTTAACATTATACCTCAATTTATTTATATCACATACTCAGCCAGATATACAAATCTCATTAGAGCTCAAACATTCGAAAATTTTAATTTTTAACTCGCATCAGCTCTCTCCAGAAAAAGCAAAACATTTTCAAAACCGTCTAAAGCTGTCCATGGTCAATGTCAGAGAATCTGATATTTAATTCATTTATGCAGACTCTATAGTGAGCCCGATACCTAGAGCCAGAAACCGCCATAAATCAAATGAAAAGCCGTCAACCAAGAATAGAATAAAACTCCAAGTTGACACCTGAGGAAAACCATCAAGATTCATATAGCCGATGTCAAAAATAGTTGCTGCCACCAATACTCCCCTGAAGAAAAACACGTCGACAGTCATAATGGTCTGTTTCAAATGAGTAGATTCACTTAATCATAGAAAGCACGTCCTCTAAGCACATAAATGAATGTCGCTCCAACACTTGAAGTCAAATTATATGGCTTTGAATGAATAAGTCGTTTCTAATGAAGGAGCCGCCCAGATGTCTAAAGTCGTCATTGAAGAAAAGAATAAAGTCACCCAAATCTAAAGTCGTCACTGGGAAGTATAAGCCATTACAAATAAAAAGGACCCAATAATCACATTTTCACTTCTAAAATTTGCCTCTACCTATCCATCACGACTTACACACAAAGTCATTAAAAATGAGTCACTTCTATGGTAGAAACAATATGCAGAACATCGACCAAGGAAAGAAGCCGTCCTCCAATAAAGTAGCTGACACTCCAGCAAATTACAATACTCAACCGCATCATCATTAATCTCCATCAGAAATTCAATCACAACCAAAAGCTTGACTTTCTTCAAAAACCGATATCTCATTTTCATTCAAAGCAGGCTAAATATAACTGAAGCCATATGACAAAAAGAGGTCCCATAAAAAAAACGATGGAGTAAAAGGTAACTGAACTCTAAATGAAGTTGCCTTCTTCTCAAAAACGTTTTTCAACCTGGCGGCATCATTATCTCCCAATAAAAATAACGTGTCCTTTTTTTAAAATATTCTAAATAAGTTCGCTTGTGCTCAGATTTTGATATATCTTAAGTAGTCCACTTTAAAATTCATTGAGCTTGTCCCCTAAAAAGAGCCGTTGAATTTTCATGTGGTATTCTAGCAATGAGAATATAAACTGGCTAAGAGTCGATCTTTAACATATACAGATGTTCAATACAATAATCTCTAGCTGCCACATAAGGAGAAAACATGCCATTCAATAAAAATATCCACCTTGCCACCGCACCAAGTCAACTTCCAAAGAGAGCCTCATGGAAAAGTCTTCAATAAGGCCACGTGTAATATAAAATATAAGCCTCTCCATACAAACAATCGAACCTCAAAGAGAGATTAGACTTTTCAATGCTCACTTGAATAGACTTTTCAAACCAAGCTGATGTGGCAAATATGCTAACAAGAAGACAAACTAGTAGCTGATGTAGACACCCAGGCACCTCAAGAAAGCAGCCAAAGAGCTCAAGCTGCACAACCAGGCAAGTAGAGAGCTCAAGCTGCACAACCAGGCAAGTAGAGAGCTCAAGCAGCTCAAGCAACCAAGAAGTCACCTCAACCAAGCAACCAACAAGGCACCTCAACCAAGCAACTAGGGAGCTCAACCTAACAACCACCCAGCTCAACCAAGCAACTAGGCAGCTCAAGCAAGCAGACAGACAGCTCAAGCACCTCAAGCACCTCAAGCAGGCAACCAGGTAACTCAACCTTGACATCAATGACAAACTTATTCCAACAGCGAGCACTTCATGCTTGTATTCTTGAATTGATAGAGTACTTCTTGAATTTGGGATTCACCAATACTGTGGCAAGTCCCAATTTTTATTATTATTTCATAAATATGATCAATAATTTCATTGTCATCTATGAATGGTATGATCTTGCACAAAATAGTGAGAAGCTCATAGCATGGTGCAATAGGGACTTGCCATCCAAATTTAACATTAAGTATATCAGCCTTTGCATTATACTTGGGTCTTGAAGTATGGTAAGGTACATGAGTAGTCTTACTCAGTCAAGCAAAGTACACAATAAAAATTCTGTTAAGTTTTCAGAAGTTGGATTGTAAGCCTCTTGCTACTCCAATGGTTTCAAATCTGAAGCTGACTATACGTTTAGAATCAGATTTGGTGGATCCATTTGTATGCAGGCATCTGATAGGTTCTCTAATGTACTTGGTAAATATGAGAGCTAATATTTTTTTGCAATAAATACATTAAGTCAATCTATGGATGAGCCAAGACAAGTTCACTGGATTACTGCAAAACATGTGCTCTAATGCTTGAAGGGCACAATTCATTACAGGTTGAAGTATGTTGCATGTCTTAGTAGATTTTGATTCTTGCACCAAAAAGCATTTCAGAGTTTTACTTTAGCTTAAGTCTTAAGGTCAAGAATAATATCCTGGTTCAACAAGAAACAGGAAATAGTAGCATTAGGTTCAGCTGAAGCGAAATATATAGCAGCTTCTTCTACTAGTTGTGAAGCTATCTAGCTTCGCCTGTCGATATCAAAACTTACTGATCAGAAGTTGAAGCTGACAATAGTGTACCGTGACAATCAGAGTTGCATCAAGGTCTTTGATAAATCTAGTGTTTCATGATCACACCAAGCATATCAATATTCGTTATCATTTTCGCAGAGACAAAGTTCATAAGGTAGCAGTTATTCTTCATTATGTTCCTTCAGATGAGCAAAAAAAGACATTTTGACAAAGCCCCTATCAAACGACAAGTTTAAGTACTAAGAGCGAAGTTGGGATCAAAGGAGAACAACTTCCTCACAAAGAGGGAGTGTTAGATTTTTTGCTGGTCACTGAGATGGCATTCTGGCACAGTAGTCAGGAAAAATAACTTTGTTTCAGGTGCTGGAAATTTCTTATTATTAGAGTTCCTATCTCTAATTTTAGGCAAAAGATTAGATAAATTTTTAGGTGCTTATTTTGCCTCAGTTTAGGCACTTCTATATTGTTGTCTTGTTATAGTTTTTTCTTTTTTTTTTTCTTTTTTTTGCTTTATCTCTGGCTAAACTGTAGTCATTTTCCCAGTGCACTGCAGACTTATTTTTAGGGTTTCTTTGGGACAAAGGCATCAGCTAAAAATAAGACATTTGCTTTGCTTTTGGATCACCCACAGTGGGGGTCTCTTTAAGACACTTGGTACTCACTATTTTGAATAGAATTGCAGAGAAGAAAACTCCTCTAATAAATATTTGTCTGTACAGAAACTGATCTAAAGTTTTATTTGTTTTTGATACTTTCAGAAGTTTGTGTATGCATACAATGTGTTGAATTTTAATGGTGTACGTACAGGTCAATAGTGACAGGTGCTCCCTACATTTAATCTCTTCCTGATCAGATTAAGACCATTCTACTCAAAAACTTGTAGTAAGGAGGCAGAGCAGATGGTGCATTCGAAGGAAGAAACTGCTTGTGCCATCATTTGGAAGCAGCAGACCATGAATAAAAGCAGCATAAGTAATACAACAATCTTGCAGGGTCAAGTGTTGAGCTTGCCCTTTAGTTCTGTCATTTATCAATCTGCTTTCTGTAGTTAATATGTTCTAGTGGCTCTTCATCCTAACTGGGTTGGGTTGGTAGTAGAAAGCAAGGTTCTGGGACTTAGCCACTGCTACTTTTCCTGCACCTTATATTTGGTGAAACCTACTAAAATATGACTATGGGCAGACAAACTGTTAATGTTGAAGCTCTTAATGCACCCCTTTATAAGTCTCCTGACCCTAATGTTATCTGGCCAAGGACAAATTGCCCGATATCCATTTTCTTGGCATTTAAAAACAGCAGAGATATTTTCTGGTTCACTGTGAGATTCAAGGCCAAGCCTATAGTGCAAGAAAGTGGAAGGGCATGGAGATTGTGATGTGTGATGTTAACTGGAAATTCCTTCTTGATGTCCTTGTTTGCAGAAACTGTTTGTGGTTGTAAGAAGTCAGGGTTGTGGCAGTGAACCTGTTTACCCCAACTGTAACAAAAGTCATAAGGGTGGCGTGCTGCTGGAGGAGGAGAGCCTGGACTGAACAAATCAGAACAAAAAAATGGCAGCTCAGGGGAAGTTTATTACAGAGATGGACAAAACAATTGAGACGATACAGATACTTGCACTCAGATGGTGGATAAACTGAGTGCAGTGGAGTAAAAACTAAAATATGAAAGGGCACATGTCATGGCTCGCAATGAATCTCTGCAGACCTACATCCCACAGCTGATCAGATGCTTCTTGAACATACCTTTTGGGGACAGTCTCTCTAAAGACCATCTATAATTTCAATATTGCATCTTTGTTCATTCACTAGTGCCAAATATTTGAAAGGGTGTATCCTGAGGATCAGCAATATGGGGGATGCAGGTCATTACCAGGTTATTTAAATTGTTAACGATGCAACTTCATCCTGATATGCAGTTCTCTTCGGTAAAGGACTTGTTTTATATGGTTTTGGGGTTCATAATCCCGAATAATTTATATGTTATTAGAATGTACATCAAAATCAGTTTTTGTAATAGTTGTGAACCGGCAAGTGTTCACCTTAAAAACTGCTAAAGTAATTTGGTCGGAAGAACTAGATTAGTAACAATTACTGGTTGGCTTAATGCTCTCTGAACTTATGGAGATATAGGTACATTCGCATACTGGACTATATGGATATTTGAGTTTTGTCATTTGAAGATTCTAAAATTTGTTATATTCTGGAAGAATTAATGATTAGGAGATGTACCTTCTGTAGATGCTATGTAATTTTCTGCAAGTAATAAAAGTAGTCTTTTCTCCTATGTTTATAAAAGATATCTTCTCAAATTTTTCAAAATATTCTTCATATTTTCAAAATTGTAATTGTTTGCAACATTCAAGATTATCTCTCATTAATCACAAAATGATTAATTAATCTACAAATTTTGTAAAACTAATTTAAACTCCCAAAAACTTAAAACCCATGCAAGATATCTACAGGACCCATATAACAAGCAGTTCAAAAGAATTACTCAAACAATCTTTCTCAAAATAGCTCAGAATATTAACTTCTCTTCACAAATGCAACTAGAGAGATTCAACTAAAAACAAATTAAAGCAACTCAATCCATAATTTTTTTGTAAATAGTCTCCATGCAAACTCACTTTTAAGTATTGGACATATATAGAATGAAACCCAATACCCACCTATATATCTGTTCACAATGATTTCAGTTGAGATAACGAACAACATTCAGAGCATGCATCTGCATGGCTGACTTGCTCAATCTTAAGCAAACAAAGGCATAATTTGACACCAAGAACAATTTGAGTTCTGACCCTGGCTAGTAGTATCAAAAGCTTAATTTAACAATTTTATCTTTTAAAATTTAGACAATAGGTGTGTTTATAGAAGTCTAGCATAACACCATTAACAAATTTTATTGACCAAACCATAAGAAAGTAAACCTCTTAGTACTTAAAAACCTCCAAACGAGCTTATGAAAAATGCTTAATCAAAGAAAATAACATCAAAAGAAGGGGAGAAGAAACATAACTGACACTATGATAAAGAGTTCCACATTTTGGCACATTTTTAGTTTTATGAGACTTCTCAGCTTATGAATCAAGGTATATATTATTTAATTTGGCTAATTGAAATTCTTATTTCTTATAAGAAAAAATGTTGTTGTAAATAAATAATTTAATTCACAAATCACATCCAAAGGTTTCAATTGAACATAAGAATACAATGCAAAGCTACATAGCAACCATTATAAACTGTGGGCAAAACTGAAATCAGACATAAGTAACATCTCACCTGTGTGCAAGACCCGAAACACCATTATAGAATGTCACAAAGCATCCATGTTGTCCAATTCCAGTGATCCATCCATGAGTAATAAGTCCCTCAACTGCATCTTCATAACTAGCAATCACCTTGAGCTTTGACGTAACCTGAAATACACAAAAAACTGTATGTTCACATGTATGTGGAAAACATCAAAATACAAATTTAAACAATGTAATTCAAGTACCAATTAGAAAAGAATCTTTACAAAACCATATGATACAGTTTCAAAGATAAAATAATACAAAAACTAAGTTAAACATAAACGATAGAATTTAGCAAGCACCAAGCATCTATAGAAGCAAAAGATTAAAACTTACTTAGATTATATGAGAGAAAGATCACATTCATAAACAGCACATTTACATAAGCTCTATCAAAAAAAGATTCAAAAACAGTTAAAGTTCAACAAGTAACTAATCAGTAGACTGTATTGTAAACTGAAATGTGCAATAGAAGTTACTGAAACCTGTAAGATCAATTCAGACTGCATTTGCAAAAAAGATGTGTTTCCTAAATAGACAGATGTGAAGGATAATGCTTGAATAGAGCAAACTGTTTCCTTCTGAATAGTATAAAAAAAGCAGTTCACAAATATGAAAAAATGATAACTCACCATTGTCTTCTTATGAGTGACAGTAATTCTCTTTGACTTGCATCCCAACACACGAAACTGCAGTCTGGCTCCAACCTAACTCAAGAAGCATACAATCAAAATTATGTTAATATAGTTTAATCTCTCTAAAAAGAAAATGAATATAGTGCACTATCAAATGTTGGGCTGAACTTTGTGCATTAAAAAAATTTATCATTAGATAAGAAAGAAACCATCTATTCTTTAATTTTGAAAGACTTTGTTAGACACCATGATACCTTCCACATATCTAAGAGAAGATCAAAAGCCCATGACATTTATGAAGATAGTTTTTTTACATTGAAGATATTTCAAATATAATATTTATGAAGCTCTGTCAACATATGAAATAAATCAAATCATATGTAAGTGCGATTTGCAATATTGATAAATCAAAATTCCTATAGGTCTTTATCTATTTAATAATTTAAGCATTGTGTAGGAATTATGAATTCAAATGTTTTAGAAAATACATGAGTTACAGGCGCAATGCAATAACAAGTTGGCAAGAGTGACAAGTAGCAGAGTTTGTGTTTATTGAAATTAGCATTTTGGTTACAGATTTGGACTAAGCTTGCATTATACCAGGACTTAGTGAGTCAAACTGTAATCCTAGCCATTAAAAAATAGCAATGCATGGCAACCAGGATATAATGAGTTAAGAAATTAAATCAGATAATAGTAAAATCATACCCAAACGTACCATACCCTACGAAAAAAATTGCCGTACCAGTGTACCCATATTCTGTACACGTACCCAATCCCGCACTAAACCCGGCAACTTAGAAGTCATTAGAGCTGCTGAGATCAGATTGTCAGGGCAGAACAGAGGTAAAGGTTTCCTAAGTGCTCCACACACCTACGATGCTGATGTCATGGAAAAGTTGGCAAGGGTGACAGGTTTAACAGCGGAGCAGAACAGAGGTAAAGGTTTTCTGAGTACTCCACATACTTACAATGCTGATGTCATGGAAAACGGTTGGCAAGGGTGACAGGTTTAACAGCAGAGCAGAACAGAGGTAGAGGTTTTCTGAGTGCTCCACACACTTACTATGCTGATGTCATGGAAAACTTGGCAAGGGTGCCAGGTTTAACAGAGGAGAAACTATATTACAGATTCAACCACAGCCGAACACATCCTGTCCAACAACAGTCATCAAAGAGGGTTTCAACCATGGTCGAAACTGTCCCAGACAGGACAAAATGACAGTCTTTGGAGTTTGAAGAATTGAAGTGGCTTCAGTTACCAAAGACTCTAGTGCTACTCTATGATGTTTTCTTACATCTGTCGTCCATTATATATCCACAATAAAGGGCATCATAAATAATTAATTAGAACTTCTTTATTGCTTTCTTAGCAAGTTAATTTAATTCAGCTTATGTTGCTTCAGCATAGGAGTAGTAGAGCAGCAACAGAGTGAGTGTGAGCGAATTCAGGGCTTGTACTGTGCTTAGACATTGTTCGGGCCTCGTGAGATAGTGACTTGAGGAGTAACCCCCCTGCTCTTCTACATTTTTCTCCAATATTTTCTCGGCATCAGTTGGTATTGTCTTATTCAATATTATGCATGTTCTCTGCTCTCTACTTGTTGATACATGTTTGCTTTCATTGTGAATCACACTTATCCACACTAGACTTTATACATAGCAACTGTTTTAACATAAATCTCCACATGGAACACCAACTTCATCAATCAATGTACATTGAGCTTGAGTAGGATTCATCTACTGAGTTATGTAGCAGACTATCCACACTAATTTCTTGGAATAGTGATTTGATATAGCTGTGATTTGGAATAGTGCTTTTGACAGGTTTAGCAGAGTAATGTAGCAGACTATCCACACTAACATAAATTGCTTTTTTGAAGAAATTTAATAGAGCAATCAAAATCATCTGTAGTTCAGAGGATATCATGGCAGACACCACAAGTATTGGATTTAGAATTACATGTCAATCATGACCTAGGGTCATTCAAACCTTATGATTCACGAGTTTGAAGAACCTAAATCATTGGATAATTTAACAGCAATCTAATGAAGCATAAATCTTTGAGAGCATGATGAAAATTTTCAGATTTGTGAAGTTTTAACTCAATAAATCAAGGAACAAGAAAGCTAGCATTTCAAGCTGACGCCCAACTAACAACCCTAAAGTTAGGGAACTTTTATGGTTCAAAAGACTAAAGAAGAATTCCAATACATTGAAACCCAAGAGTTAACTGCTAGTAAAAGAACAATTTTTCAAATTCTAAACTTCAGAGTTGAACTTCTTGAGTTTTTTTCTTTCTTTGTTTTGAACTTTTCTGCCTTAAGTTCTGAAGTTCAATTTTTTTTTTTCTTATTTATTTGCAATTGAATTTTTTGGACCACAAGCTAAGTAATATAGGCCAAAGATGACCAATGTTTGGTTGAAATTCCATCTTAAATCCAACGCAATCCAGTTGATCTTAGCTTGAAGTAAAGATGGTACGATACAACATTTCATGTTCAAAGTATATACACAATAAAATATGTAATATCTAGATTTTATTTTTTTGCTTGGTAAATTGCAGCCTAGAGGCTGCACCATATATTATATTAACAAAAAAGGTTTACATAGTTCGGGCCGAAACCCATTATGGACCAAAATCCAGGGAATGCCTGCATCCCGGCAATAAACTACATTGTGCCTATGTGAAGAGCACAAAAGATTTACTGAGAAGGGAGAGGGGCAGGGGCGGGGGCGGGCGCGGGGGCGGGGGCGGGGGCGGGGGCAAGGGGGATAGGGGGGTGAATCAGTAAATCAACACAAATTTTCACTTTTACAACTTTCTACTCAAACTTAAACTCTCATCAACACCAACTTTAGATATGAATCAATTTACACAAGTTTACACCAATTTACTGAAATATTTAAAATGACTTTTTTACAAATGGAAGTAGGCACCAGCCTACTTGATTTACAAGTGAGATGATTTAGTACGCTACAACCTACAAGGAACACCCAAACCTCTTTAACTGTTTAGTAGGCACCAACCTACAAGGAGCACCAACCCCTAATGCACGGCACCAACCTTGACTTGATGGATGAAGCAAATGTCTTCAATCAGATCTGCAATCTCCCACACCTTCAATCTGCTTTGGTGATGAACAATCTCACCCTAAGCCCAAACAAGAAGATGGGTTTCTGACTTGAACCATTACAACTTCACAACCACACTTTCAAGACCAAACCAAATGACAAATATATACCTTGTTGTAAGATTGCAACTCTTGATAGAAATCACATCTCTTGACTAATCGCACCACTTTGTTTGAGTGCATTATTCTTAATGTTCTTTTCAGATTTTTAATCCTTCTTAACTAATCTGAATTAATCTTAATCTTTTCAACTACCAACTCTTGATGAAAGATCTTCTTCAGAATATTATATTATAACTCCTTTCCATTTTATTGTTTTGCCAAACGCACCTTTTGGCAAATCAAGATTAACTAAACTTTTGTGTCTTTTCAGAACAGATCGCATCTATTGATTTACCCTTTTCATAACACACGTCTCCTCTTCCAGAAGTCGCATCTCTTTTATAATTCACATCTGTTCAGTAGGTGTCTTTAACATCATTCACAACTCTTGAGACGTGTTTAACTACAATTGTATCTCTTCACAAAAACAAGTCGAATTTTCTAAACCCATTTTTAATCATTGTTTTAGTTTAGTAACTTAATCAATATTTCTTAGCTGCTGTATTTGTAATTAATAACTTTTTCTTTTTCATGTATCTGAGAAACGATAATGTCTCTCTCCTCTTTTTGATGTCTTCTTAGACTTTAAATGTAGCAATCTGATTTCAGAATCAAATCCTTCTCAATTGATGCATGGCCATTAATCTGCAACGGATTTTCACCTCAGTAGCTATCGCCTTATTCATATCATCCTTCAAATTCAAAGCATTAGATTCACATTGTTTCCTTTACATATTAGAACGTTGTCCTTTAATTTATGTTCGACAGCCCATGAATGATCACAAGTGAATCGCTAGATGACCCGATGGCTTTGTAGATACTTGCACGTTTCTTAGTTCACCCAGCATAAAGACTCTTTAATCTTTCTAACGTCCTTCTTATTATGTTTATATTTGAAGATTGTAATGATGGATCTCCAATATGATATCTGCAATATATTGTCTTTTCTATGTTGAATTCAACTTCATCAGACAGTCCCACGTCGAACTTGAGGTAGATACGTCTCTCTCATTTCATGGCTCCCTTTACATATACCCAATCATTTCTTCTTCATTGACTTTGTAGATTGGTATTACAGTTATATCTACAACAAACGATCTGATTTCTGCTTTTCGCTTTTTGATCTGCATACG
The DNA here is from genome assembly GCA_007258455.2 of Sequoia sempervirens. Lineage (NCBI taxonomy): Eukaryota > Viridiplantae > Streptophyta > Pinopsida > Cupressales > Cupressaceae > Sequoia > Sequoia sempervirens. Next base: position 283,489 of record VDFB02325740.1, on the reverse strand, counting down.
TATACTGTACATACTGTTTTCTGTTTCTGAATCTGCACATAGGTTCTTCACAAGGTTTTTATCCCTGTTCTCATATTTTCCTTGTGTCTGATATGTATAAGCTTGTTCAATGTCTTTATCCTTTATGATCTCAATCATCAATGACAATATTTTTAACAAGTATCAAACTGTTCTTTGCATTTATCAATATCATTGTATGTAACATCTGGCTTTTCTTGAATTCATTATATTATACACATTGTTTCTACAACCTCTCTTTATCTCAACCTTGCCCATACATTTGACATCAATAATTTACTTTGACATCAATGACAACATTTCCAACACTATGTGCCTCTATGGCTACAACATAAAACTATATGAAGTTTTTGAGCGCCATTCTCCAGCCCCTAATAGGCGAATTCAGGGAGCCAATCCAGGTCAAAGACTAGCTCCAAATTGGAGATCGACTTCAGGAATTCACACCCCCACGTGCCTTAGCCCTATGTTGCATCAGCAGTGTGGAACGAAATTTCACCAAAAAAGCCACTTGACCACAGCCACTTCTTCCACTACCCGCGGGTTATCTCTTCGCCAAGGGATACCCATACCGTAATGAGCAATGCAAACAACCTCTTCCAACCTGCCCAAGTACTTCTTTTTAAACATTGTCAATGTGAGCTCCCTCAGCATTTCTTTTTCTTTGCCCAAGTCTAGAAGGGAGACCACAAACTGGGAGGCAAAATCGGTATTCACTTAGTATTGGCTATCATCGCTTAAAAAGTCTTCAAATGACGCCATTTTGCTCCTTTACAACAAGCTTCAAACACAGGTCCATGATATTGCCCAAGAATGCAACTTGCTAGCATAGGCTTACCAATCTCACAGGCATATCCATATTTAGCAAAACCAAAACACACCACATTTTTTGCCGAATGCACTTTGAATACCACTCATATAGCAATAAATAGTCGTCAAGCACGCTTCACACATTTCGGCTTGGAGGGTGGTTCTCAAACATACTTGACATCTTCTATGCACCCACACACTATGATCTTGATCTTTGGGGGGGATTAGTGGGGAGTACAATTTGCATGAGTCCTATGTATTGCAATGTCATGTGGTGCAGTTTTGGCAACATGGCATGCCACTTTTGAGGCCGCCACCACCTGGCATGAATAATCCCAGTACATTCCTCAAAACTCCCAAAATCATCCTTATTACAGGATGCAACTATTCGCTGCTCGGCACGTATTAGACGCAATGGGTCAATTAATACCCTACCATCTCAATGTACCAACAATTCTAGCTTCGTCAACAACCACGTTGGCCAAAGTGTTCGCCTCTTGATTGCCCTCTCTGTAGATTGCCTTAGCAAAAAGTCATCAAATCCCCTTTGTAGCTTACAACATTCGCCCAACACCTTATTGAGTTTTCAATTATCCATTTGGTCTCTGCAGATTGCGTTGATTATAATGAGTAAGTCATGTGGTCCGGTTTTGGCAACATGGCATGCCATTTTTGAGCCTGCCACCACTTGGCATGAATGATCCCCGTACATTCCTCGAAATTCCCAAAATCATCCTTATTACAAGATGCAAGTATTCACTGCTCGGCACGTATTAGACGCAATGGATCAATTAATGCCCTACCAGCTCGATGTACCAATAATTCAAGCTTCGTCAATAGCCATGTTGGCCAAAGTGTCCACCTCTCGATTGCCCTCTCTATAGACATGCCTTAACGAAAAGTCATCAAATCCCCTTAGTAGCTAGCAACATTCGCCCAACACCTTGTTGAGTTTCCAGTTATCCATTTGGTCTCTGCGGATTGCATTGATTGTAATGAGCAAGTCACCTTCCACTTCTAGTTTTTTAATCCCCAACCTTAAGCCCTCGCTCAGGCCATGCCAAAGGGCAAAAAGTTTTGCTTTGTTTTTTGTCCCTTCCAGCAAAGGGATGCTCACCTTTTATATTAATTCCCCCATGCTATTTTTGAAGATGCAGCCCACATTGAATACCCCTAGATTGCCCTTTGATGCGCCATCAAAATTCAATTCTACCCAGTCGTCATCAAGTAGCAACCAAACCACATTTTCCCTAGCCGATTTAACTCGAGCCACCACATGAACAAGGGGAAATTCAAGACCAGACCATGATTTCGACATCAAGTTATCCCACAATGAGAAAGCCTTCTTGAATCCAAATTGATTTCTTACCACATTGTTGACCACCTCTACAATGGTTGCTTCGATCTTGATCAGGAAGGAGCCAAGATCCATGTATTCATCCTAGAAGATTTGTCTATTTCTTTCCTTTCAAATTTCCCATATGACTATAGATGGTGCCACCAGCCAAAGGCTTGAATAGAAGGATTTGCATTTCAAAATGGGCCATGCATTAAAAAGGTCGATGACATCCGCTGGTAAGGGGTTGTACCAACTTAACTTGTTCATTACAAGTAACCAACATTCTCTAGCAAATTGGCATTCCAATAGGATATGATTAGTAGATTCTTCTTCAGCTCTACACAAAATGCATCTACTTGGACCATTCAGTCCCAACCTTCTCAGCCGGTCCTGCTGTGACCTATTTCACACATCGCCCCATTGCAAATTCGGACCCTCAGTAGTTTGCTTTTAGGGTTTAGCTTTGGGTTATTTCATAAGTTCTTTTGCTCCAAGAGTTTCAAGTTAGAGTTTGGAGTTATCACCCGAGCCAATTAGAGAATTCAAGCCCTAAACTATGCTTAGACGTCATGGAAGCACTCAGAAGGGTCGGAAGACGAGGATCGCCTGTGCTTTGAGTCAATCCTGACACTTCCAATTTTTTAGGGATTTTACTTTTTTGCTTTTTGCTTTTCAATTTTTGGCATTTTTGGACCAATCTAGGACTTACTATTTTTAGAAATTTTGCTTTTTGCTTTTTTCTATTTTTAGAAAGTCAACCTAGGGTTTGGGTCTCACAGGTCATGGTGTCAACGTTTCCATCTTTACAGGCCTCCAGAAGTAAAAAGCAAAGAAAAATCAAGCAAAAGCCAAGTAAAAAGCAAAGAAAAATCAAGAAAAGCAAGTGAAAATCATGAAAAATCAAGAGAAAATCATATGGCGAGATGATCCAGAAGAAGGCTTACAATGGAGTGAAGTTAAGAAAATCCGCCCAAGCCTTGGATAGGAAATGGCAAGCATGGAAGCAAGTCTGCCTCGCCAAAAGTGACAATGGCAAGCTTAAGGGAAAGTCCACCCAAGCCAATGGAAGCATGGCAAGACAAGTCCAAAGTCCGCCCATGCTTGATGAAGAAATGGCAAGGACGGCAACAAGAAGTCCGCCCAAGCTTAAAAGGAAGATGGCAAGGTAAAGATAAAGTCCGCCCATCCTTGGCAAGACCATCACAAAGTCCGCCCCACCTTGGAAAGAACATGGAAGGACAATCATGAAGTCCGCCAAGAGTTTGTCAAGCTAGCTCCAAAGTCCGCCATAAGGAGAAAAGGATATGGCATGAAAGTTCTAAAGTTCGCGCTTGAGGATAATGTCCAAGTGTTAGCAAAGTCAGCCCAGCCATGAAAGAGGATAAGTTATCAAAGTTTGCCAAAAGAGAATATGGAAAGGAAGTCTTAAAGTCCGACTTAGCCAAGAAAAAAAAAACGTCCCAAGCTGAAGAAAGTCCAACCTCCCTCAAAAAGCAACGTCCAAACCAATGGCAAGTCGGACCTTGCCTAAGAAATAACGCCCAAACATGAGTAAAGTCTAAACTTGGCAAGAAAGAAATAAAAAATCCACGGAGTTCAACAAAATTCGCCAAAAAGAGAAGAATCCATGAATAAAATAAAATATGCCATGGTTAAAAAGAGAAACTAAAAGTTTGGAAAATCGAAAATCCACACAAATTTTTTATTATTTTCCAACACATATCTCAACACTTCGAAGATTTCGAACTCCAACAGGAGAATCATGAAGATTTCAAGAAATTAGAAACTTGCCTTGATGAAGAGGAGAAAACAAGCCTAAGTTCAATGAACTTAAGATAAAAAATGAAATTGCTAAAAACAAATTGAACTTCTCAACCTTATAAGGAGTTTCAGCAAGTCATTTTCGACACATTCTTCCCAAGTTCGATTGAGAAGAGAATTAAGCTCTCTCAAAATTACAAGAGATAGAAATTTTGAGGGGAGAATATTAGAGATTAAGTGAATTTTCAAGGCGAAGAACAGAGAAAGAAGTGAAAATCTGAATTGGAGAACGAAATTTTCAAAGGGCTAGCTTTCTTTTTCAACGACAAAGACAGAATTCTCAAAGTTTGAAGCAGAATTACCATCCAAGAGTATAATTCCAGAATTTAGAATCAAAATTTGATGGAATTCTTTATTCTACTTCTATCTTTATTCATTCTCGAAAGATTTACTAAGTGTTTTTATTTTCAGCTTGATTTTTCGCAGAATCTAACCTTACACAGGCTTAAAGTTAAAATTTTTGAGAAGGTTCAAAGAAAATAAAAATTAAAGTTTTAAAATTAATATATTTTCTTTTTCTCGCAGGTTGATGACCACCCGTGGAGAATTTTCGAGAAAGGCTCAGATGAAGTTCGCAAGCAAAGGATTAAAACCAGAATCAAAAATTAACTCCAAGTGGAAGAACGTCACGGACACAAATCTCGAACATGTTGACTTCTAGGAATTCAAGAAAAGAATGTATGGACAAGACGAACTCCTACCGACAGCTATTGCTCGGAGAATGATGCAGAATGGTATCATTCAAGCGGCTGGATTTCCTCCGGTTGTGGAATGTGTTCAGCTGATAGTGGAGTGTGCCAGACACTACAACCCGCAAGAGAGACAAATCATTGCGCCTGATGGAAGAATTTTGGCCCATCTCAGAGAGTTGGCTATCCAAGAAGCATTCAGCATTCCTAGCTACAACCGAACTTCATATAACACTCGGGAAGATGCAAGGAGACTTTTTGAAGACCGGATGGATCAGTGTGCAACCAACATTAACAAGACATGGTTGGAGAAGCCAAGGCCTTCTATAAAGAAGATGCCAAAGAAATTACTCTGAACAGACTTCAAGGAAGACTATGGTGATGTGATTTTGCTATTGAACAGGATAATGGGCAGCCCTCTTAGAAGTATTGTCATTGATGTCAAATATCAAAGCAAATTATAAAGACATTGATATATTCATATTTTTGCTTAGCTTTGAAGAAATGGATATATTCAGATTTTTCGCTCAGATTTGAAGTTCGGGTATGAACATTTAAATTGATATATTCAGATTTTTTTGCTCAAACTTGAATTTGTCTATATTCAGATTTTATCTATATTCAGTTTTTTCGCTCAGACTTGAACTTGTCGTCTTGTAAAAAGACATGTTAACAAAAGCTTGTTAAATGCGTATAAATTGGACTAAGTCATGAAAAAGTTCGAACCAAGTATAATACGCATTTGTTAAGGAATATAATACGTATTTGTTAAAAATAATGGCTGCTCAGCAAATGCGAATAAAGAGATACATCATAACTAAAATATCAATTTATAAAGAGATATGGCGTGGCATGAAGAAAAATGCTTTTTCAAAGGACGCATTATCTATGAATCTCTTTCAAAAGACAGCGCTTAATCACTCAACTTGTTTATTGATTCAAAATATTTTTGTTTATCAAGAGGATTCGAATATGTAAAGGTGTCTCTTACCAAGATATGCGAATAAAAGATATGACATTTTTTTAAAAGAGACGTGTTGTCTCAACAAATCATTTATGCCTGAAGAGATACGCTCTTGGTGAAAAGGCGAATCTATTTTTTAAAAAAGGAGAGACGTGTTCATGTGAAGGGACATGTTCATGTGAAGGAATGCACACATGATAGTGTTAAGAGAGTGCGATTATTTCTAAATGGAGATCTAAAAAGAAAAAAAAGGGAATCTAGTTCTGTGTGTAAACATAAAATTAACTAAATCAAACAAAAATCAATTTTATTATGAAGA